>PITA01007156.1:68753-94124 GCA_004023965.1 Spilogale gracilis
TGAAATAAGCAAAGTAGAAAAAGTCAAGTATCACATGGTTTCACTTACTTGTGGTGCATAAGGGGTAATATAGAAGACAGTAGGAGAAGGAAAGTAAATGGGAAGTGGGGTAATTCAGGGAAAGAAATGAAACATGAGAGACTTTGGACACAGAAACAAACTGAGGGACTTGGAGGGAAAGGGTGGAGGGATGGGAGAGCCTGGTGGTGGATACTGAGGGCACCTATTGCATGGAGCACTGGGTGTGGGGTATGGGCAATGAATCTTGGAACACTGAAAAAATAAAATAAATTTAAAGTTAAAAAAATTAAAAATTAAAAATTTAAAAATTTAAAAATTTTTAAAAAGTCACTGATGACATTCAAGTCCAAGCCATCTTTGTCAGGGATATAGTGAAAGGAATCCAAAGATCCCATGGACCAGGTTACAAGGTCTTCTTTGAGATTTTCTTGAATCCTGAACTTCTGTGATGCCAAAACTAATCTGTATCACAGAAACCTCTTGAATAATAATATGTTGTTTGATGATGTTCATTCCTAATAATTTCTACTTAGGGAAAATAGGTAATATTTGTGGAATGAGCTATTTTATTGATGATATTCACTTTTATAATCTATTTTTATAATCTACTTTTATAATCTAATGTATTCACATATAAAATTCAATAAAAAATCTTCAAAAATGCAAATGATAAGCATTTACCAAATATATTGACTGCAAATTTAAATCAAGAAAATGGAGTGAATCAAAGATTCAACTCACATAAAAACTGAAAACTCTGGGAAGTTTACCGCAGTTGGTCAGTCTTGTTAAAGTTGTCAAGTGACTGACAAAGTGATTAGTTAAGACTAGATAAAACTTGGTAAGCGAGATGAAAGACTATGTCCAATGGGGGCAGAAGAAACACTGTAGTTTTATCTGAAGTACTGACAATGCCAAAAATTATTGACCTGCCATTGCACAGTATGCATGTCTATCTCCTACATAACTACTGACCTTTACTGAAATCTCTTTCAAAATGATAATGGCTATCGCCATTTGAAAAATTAAATACAAAACCATTTTCTTTCAAGGTGGCAGACTGAACTAGAAGTCAAACTTAAAATATGGATAAATTTTTGAATGTTCCAAGTTTTGTCAGAATCTGTGAAACCTTTTAAAAGTTATTTTGAAACAAACACACCGACAGAGGAGAGGAAAATGCTAAGCAATTAAACTGAAGCAGAGACTTTTCGTTTGAATAATGAGTATCATCAGAGCCTCTGTCAGAGTTTCTTAATATTCCTATTTGTACATATATTTTCCTGGAGTGAGTTCCATTCAATGGTATGAGCCATAAAAAAAAGGTGTGATCTGTGCACTTTAGTTACTTCATAAGTGTTCAGGCTCCTGTTAATAATTCTTATAATTAATTACTAATTAATACTGAAAATATTTGGTCTTTGATGTATTTATTGGAAAGATTTATTATTTTCCTTCTTATAAGCACTGGTAACAGAGGAGAAAAATTAAATACGTAAATACCCATCAAAAGAAGAGTTTAATTAAAGGCATCCATATTGTTCTGCCATGTTTAAAAATGAAGTCCCACAAAAATTATATCCTATTTTAATTGAGTAATATATGTAATAAAAAAGTCACTAAGAACCTTCTTAATTTATATGAGTGGTTTCATCTGAACCTTTATTTATATGTGAATTTCTTATCATCATAAAAATTATGCATTTGAGTAATATTGGCCTTGATTGAAAAGCTGTCAGAATAGCCTTATAAAGTTTCTCTTGGATATGACAAAAGCCTAGAATTGCAGTTCATTATTTACATAAAATCTTCCACAAGGGGATTCTGACTTTTCCAACTGATTTCCTTCCAAATTTCTTACCCAGGCTTTTCTTCAATTTTAATCCTCTGACAATCTGCTACGGAATCTTCAAGTAAGTACGTAAAAATTCAAATATCAAAGTTTTGCCAGAGTCAGGTTAAGGAGATCTCTATAAGGTAGAGACCAGAAATCGGTATTTTTTAAAGTCCCCCAAATAATTCTTAACAAAGTTGAAGAACATTTTCTCTATTAAATACTAACAGGATTTTCACTTGTGCAAAGGTGGAAAAAACAGGGCCATATCTATCCTCCAACCTAAAACCCCTTTTGAAAAACATATAAAGTATAACAAAGAGTAGTTTTCAGATACTGGATCTGTCAGTGATCTAGAGGAAATAAATAAGGTAATCTCTAGGATTGCCCCAGCAAGAGTTTCTAGGCTATTGCATAAGGAAAAGAGAATGTAGGAAGAGCCTAGTCATCTCCCTGAGTAGAAGAGATGGAGTCCAGGAGGGCTGTATAGACTAAAATTTGTAGGGCAGGTCCCAGAGAGGAGAAGGCTGACTGGTTGGAAGTTCTGGAAACCAGCAGAGGTTCTATTTCATTTATTCAGCTAAGTACCATCCAACATCTCCAAGGTTCTTAACATAGAGCTGCAATTGTTGAGTTAAGTTTTTTCCCATTTTCTAATATAAGCATTTAATGCTATAAATTTCCTTCTACATGAAGATACTTAAGCTGCAAGAAAAGTCAGAAATACAATGCAATAAAATCCCTCCAAAAATAGGTTCAAAATGAAGTATTTAGCAAAGAGATAAAAATAATTTGAAAAGAAGAAGAAGGAGGAGGAGGAGGAGAAGGAGGAGGAGGAGGAGGAGGAGGAGAAAAACAGTAACCAGGCAGAAATTCTGGAGCTAAAGAACTCAGTGAGTGAAATGAAATATATAATAGCATTTTTAGTAAAGGAGAACAAATGTAAGACAGAATGAGTGACTTAGAGGATAGATTTTAAAATAACCCATTAGAGGACAAAGAAAGAAAGAAGAAAGAAGAAAGGAAGGAAGGAAGGAGGGAAAGAAGAAAGAAAGAAAGAAAGAAAGAAAGAAAGAAAGAAAGAAAGAAAGAAAGAAAGGAGGAAGGAAGGAAGGAAGGAAGGAAGGAAGGAAGGAAGGAAGGAAAGAAAGAAAAAGAAAGAAAGAAAGAAAGAAAGAAAGAAAGAAAGAAAGAAAGAAAGAAAGAGTGCAAGAGAGGGAGGGAGGGAGGGAGGGAGGAAGGAAGGAAGGAAGGAAGGAAGGAAGGAAGGAAGGAAGGAAGGAAGGAGGAAGGAAGGAAGAAGAAAGAAAGCAGAGAAAACCTACGTGATCATTTGATACCATCAAAGAATAACTATTAGAATAACGAGGATTCCAGAAGAGAGGAAGAGGGGATGAAAAATTTATTTTAAGAAATAATATCTGAGAATATCCCAAACCTGAACACCCCAGTTTATAACTTAGTAGATAACCCTATCTCTTAATGCAAAAAGACCTTCTCAAAGACACTTTATAATGAAAATGTCAAAAATCAAAAATAATGAGAGAGTTCTAAAAGAAGTCAGGGGAAAAAAGACTATAACCTACAAGAGAACCCCTATTAGACAAAGAGCAGATTTCTCAGCAGAAACTCTATACCAAGAGGGAATGGAATGAGGTATTCAACGTTTTAAAAGGAAAAAAAAATGTCAACCAAGAATACTTAACCCAGCAATGTTCTCTTTCTGATATTAAGAAGAAATAAATTTTCCAGACAAACAAATCTTAGAGAGTTTCACCACTAGGCCTTCCAAGAAATGCTGAAAGGAGTTCTGAAGTAAACTGAAATAAAAATATACTAGTCAATGACATGAAAACATGTGGAAGTATACAGCACATTGGTAAAGGTAAATACATAGTTAGACTTAGAAAGTTCTGATTTGTAGTAGAATGGTATATTAACCACTTAACTGTAGTAGAAAGGTCATAGGAAATGAGTATTAAAAATAATTATTGAAGTAATTTCTGTAATTGGTTAATGAATGCACAATATAAAAAGAGGTAAAGAATGACATCAAAATTATTTTTGAAATGGGGGAGTAAAAGGGTGAAGCTTTTGTAGGCAATTGAAGTTTCTTCAGCTTAAAATGAACCATTTTATTTAGAAAATATATTTTTTAAGCTTCATGGTAACCCTAAAGTAAAAAGCTAGAGTAGATGCACAAAAACCAAAAAAGAGAAACAGAGCATACCACCAAGGAAAATCACCAATTTATGAAAACAGGTGAAAGCAATGGAAATATTAAACAACCAGAAAACAATAAGGTGGCACAGTAAGTCATTGCATATCGATAATAACTCTAAAGGTAAAAAGATTGAGTTCATTAATCAAAGCCTAGAGTGGGGGCACCTGTATGGTTCAGTTGGTTAAGTGTCTGACTATTTATCTCAGCTCAGGTTTTGATCTCTAGGTCATGAGTTCAAGTCACAAACTGAGGTCCATGCTGGGCATGAAGCCTATTTAAAAAAAAAAAAAAGGCATGAAGTGACTGGATGAATAAAAAATGAAGCCCAGGTATATATTGCCTATAAGAGACTCACTACAGCTTTAAGGACACATATAGATTCAAAGTGAAAGGGTGGAAAAAGATATCTATGCAAGTGGAAATCAAACAAAAGCAGGGGTAGTTGTATTTATATCTAGAGATGAAAAATAGACTATAAGCCAAAAATGGTAACAAGGGACAAAGAAAGCCATTATATGATAATGAAAGTGTCAATTCATCAAAAAGATAAAGCAGTCATAAATATATAAGGCACCCAACACTGGAGCTCCTAAATATATTAAGCAAATACTAACAGATCTAATGGGAGAAATAAGACAATATACAATAATAGTAAGAGATGTTAATACACTACTTTCAGCAATGAATTGATTATCCAGACAGAAAATCAATAAGGAAGCTCTGGACTTGAACCATACATTAGACCAGATGGACCCAATAGACATATATAGAACATTCCATCCAACAGCAGTAAAATGCACATTCTTCACAAGTACATACAGAACATTGTCCAGGATAGACCATATGATGGGACACAAAACAAGTCCCAGCAAATTTAAGAAGATTGAAATCATGCCAAGTGTCCTTACTGACCATTGGTTTGAAACTAAAAAACAATGAAAGAAAAGTTAGAAAATCTATACATATGTGGAAATTAAATAACACACTCTGAACAACCAATGAGTTATAGAAGAAAGCAAAAGGGAGTTCAAAAAATATCTTGAAACAATGAGGCACCTAGGTGGCACAATCAGTTAAGCATCCAACTCTTGTTTTCGGCTCAGGCTCAGGTCATGAGATCAAGCCCAGTGCTGGGTTCTGCATGCACTCAGATCAGAGTCTGCTTGAGATTCTCTCTCTCTCTCTCTCTCTCTCTCTCTCTCTCTCTCTCTCTCTGCCCCTTTCCACTCTTATGCTATTTCTCACTCACTAAAATAAATAATAGTTTTTTCAAATATCTTGAAACAAAGGAAAATGGAAACACAGCATACTAATACTTTGGGATGTCGCAAAAGCAGTTTTGAGAGGGAAGTTTATGGTGATAAATGTATACCTTAAGAACATAGAAAGATCTCAAATAAACAACCAAGCCTTATACCTCAAAGAAATAGAAAAAGAAGAATAATCTAAGCCCAAAATTAGCAGAAGAAAGAAAACAACAAGATCAGGGCAGAAATAAATGAAGTAGAGACCAGAAAAGCAATTTTATAAATGAGCAAAACTAGGATGCCTGACTGGCTTAGTCAGTAGAACATGCAACTCTGATCTTGGGGTTGTGAGTTTGAGCCCCACGTTGAGTGTAGAGATTACTTTAAAAAAATTTTTAGGGGCGCCTGGGTGGCTCAGTTGGTTAAGCGACTGCCTTTCAGCTCAGGTCATGATCCCGGAGACCCGGGATCGAGTCCCACGTCGGGGTCCCTGCTCAGCGGGAAGCCTGCTTCTCCCTCTCTCACTCCCCCTGCTTGTGTTCCCTCTCCCCCTGTGTTTCTCTCTGTCAAATAAATAAAATCTTTAAAAAAAATTTTTTTTAATTAACTAAACTAAGAGCTGTTTTAAAAAAAATAAAACAGAGTCCCCTGGGTGGCTCAGTCAGTTAAGTGTCTGCCTTCAGCTCAAGTCATTATCCCAGGGTCCTGAGATTGAGCCTGCGTTGGGCTCCCTGCTCAGTGGAAAGCCTGCTTCTCCCTCTCCCTCTGCTCCCGTGCTCCTGTTCTCTCACTCTCGTGATCTCTCTCTATTTCAAATAAATAAATAAGATCTTTAAAACAAATAAAACAAAATTGACAAAACCTTAATGAGAATAGGAATATAAGAGAGAAGACACAAAATGAGGAAACATTACAATTGATTCTAAAAATACAAAGGATCATAAAGGCCTACTTTAAAAAAATTATAAGCCAACATTGGAAAACCTAAAAGGAAAGAAATAAATTCCTAGAAATATACAACCCATGAAGACCAAAAGAGGAGGAAATAGAAAATCTAAACACACTGATAACAAGGGAAGAGATTGAATCAGCTTCAAAAACTTCCCAATAAACAAGAGTCCAAGACCAGATGGCTGCACAAGCAAATTCTACCAAATATTTTAGGAAGAGCTGAAGCCAGTCATTCTCAAACTCCTTCAGAAGACTGAGATACATGGAGCACTTTAAAACTCATATTATCAGACCATATTTACCCTGATACAAAAGTGAAATAAAGACATTATGGGGAAAGTGTAGAATAACTATCTCTTATGACTTTTGATGCAAAAAATTCTCAACAAAATGTTAACAAACCAAATTTAGGGACACAATAAGAATTATACACCACGGCAAAGTGGGATTTATCCCTGGGATGCAAGTACGGTTCAACACATACAAATCAATCAGTGTGATATATCACACTAACAGAATAAAATATAAAAGTCATATCATCTCAATAGATGCAGAAAAAAAACATTTGACAAAATACAACATCTTTTCATGATAAAAACCCTCAACAAATTTGGTATAGAAAAAATATACCTTGACATAATAAAGACCACAACCAACAAACCTATAGCTAACCATACACTCAATGGTGAAAAATTGAAAGCATTTTCTCTAAGATCAGGAACAAAATAAGGATGCCTACTCCCACCACTTTTATTCAACATTTCAGTGTCCAACAGCTGGATGTCCTAGCTGCAGCAATTAGGCAAGACAAGGAATAAAAGTCATCCAAATTGGAAAAAGAGGTAACATTGTTATTATTTGCAGATGACATAATCTTATACATAAAAGCCCTAAAAACTCAACCAAAAAACTGTTGGAGTCACAAAAACACTCAGAAAAGTTGCAGAATATAAAATAATCATATAAAAATCATTTGCATTTCTATACACTAACAATGAAACAATGAAAAAATAATTTTTATTTGAAAAAGAGGAAATTATCTACTTCACAGTGGCATCAAAGACAATAAAATACTTTGGAATAAATTTAGCCAAGGAAATGAAATATCTGTATATTGAACCCTATAAAACTTTGATGAAAGATATCAAAGAAGACATAAGCAAATGAAGAAATATCTCATGTTCATAGGTTGAACGTATTCATATTGTTAAAATATCCATACTACCAAAGCCATCTATAGACTAAATGCAATTACTGTCAAAATTTCAATGACGTTTTTCACAGAAACAAAAGAAAATCCTAAAATTTTATGGAACCACAAAAGATTTCAAATAGCTGACACAATGATGAGAAAGAACAAAGCCACAAACATCACACTTCCTGATCTAAAACTACACTATAAAGTATAGTAATTAAAAGAGTATGGTATTGTCATAAAAATTCAACCAGTGGAACAGAATAGAGAGCCCAGGACGAGTGTCTGCCTTCAGCTCAAGTCATTATCCCAGGGTCCTGGGATTGAGCCTGCATTGGGCTCCCTGCTCAGTGGAGAGCCTGCTCCACTGTTTATTTGACGAGGGAGCCAAGAACACTCAATGGAGAAAGGATCATCTCTCCAATGAATGGTGTTAGGAAAACTGGATAAATGAAACAAAAAAATGAAATTGAATCCTTATCTTACACCACTCATAAAAAATTAACTCATAACAGATTGAAGACTTAAACATAAGACCTGATACCATAAAACTTCTAGAAGAAAGCATAGTAAAGGAATGGCTTGATGTTGGTCTTGACAATGATTTCTTTATCTATGACCCCAAAAACACATTGAGCAAAAATCAACAAATCCATCTCCAACTAACTAAAAAGATGCTGCATAGCAAAAGAAACAATCAAAAACTGAAAAGGCAATTTCAGGGATGGGAGAAAATATTTGCCAAGCATATATCCAACAAGGGGTTAATATCCAAAATATAGAAAGAATTCATACAATTCAATAAAAAAACAAAACATATCTGATGTTAAAAATGGGCCAGTGTCACTAAGCCTCAGGGAAATATAAATCAAACTCACAATAAAATATGACCTCATACTTGTGAGAATGGCTATCACCCCAAAAACAACTTTTCCTCTCCCAGTTTTTCCCCTTGTCGTCCACCCCAACCCTTGGCCCTGGGTCCACAAAACTGCAGGAGCTTTCTGGTCAGGTCCCTCCTCAATGATATACCCCATATTTGCGCTGACCCACCTTACCTGGGACTGGTGCCATGTTCCATTGGGGGAAATGGAAGAGGGAATAATCAGCACTTTTTCCAGTTTTAGACCTTTGCTTACACCATTGCAGTAAGTGATTAAAGGCTTGACCATGACTTTCACTTTGGTTTGTTTTTATTCAGCTGCTCTGACAGCTGATGGCTCCCTCAGCTTCTTACAGCTCAGCTGAACTCCTAACACATTACTTTTTAACTGGCCAAACTCAGAGGGATGGATCCCATTTTAGAGATGAGAATTGGAAGTTCTGGGGCATCTGGGTGGCTCAGTCAGTTATGCATCTGCCTTCAGCTCAGGTCATGGTGCCAGGGTCCTGGGATCGAGCCCCGTGTCAGTCTCCCTGCTAAGCGGGGAGTCTTCTTCTCCCTCTCCCTCTGCCTGCCGCTCCCCCTGCTTGTGCTCTCTCTCTCTCTCTTTGACAACTAAATAAAACCTTTAAAAAAAAAAAAAAAGAATTGGAAGCTCTGAGGGGTGACTTGCTCAAGGTCATTCAGCTAAATAGTGATCAAAGCACAATTTGAACCCAGATCTATATGCCACACCTTCACTTAAAACAGCTTTTTGTTTGTTTTCAAATTACATGAATCATGAATAATTAGTGGCTCTTAAAAGTATTTTAATTGTTTCAATCAGATGTTTTAAAATAAAACAAAAAAGAGAAGATTAGATTCCATTGCAGATAATAATGGTAATGACTGTTTTTTGGACCCTTTAGTTTCTAATAATTTCATATTGTGGACAATGGTCAAAACCTTTCAGCACTACTAGCTTCAAAGGGTTTCTTCCATGCAACTCCCCCGTACAAAAGCCTGACTTCTCTCCTTGGGGATAATAATATCTATTGCACTGGATTCTGAGAGGGTTAAATATGACAGTACGGGTAAAATCCCAACACAGTGCCTGCCATCTGTATCCAGTCAGGCACTGGTGGGTATCATTGTGTGGAGCGCCTCCTCTCTGTCTGGATGCCCACTTGGGGCTCCAACCCCTGTGCCCTGCACCCCCAACCTATGTGCTGTCTCTCACTCTCTCAGAGGTTGTTGGTGCGGTTTGCAAAGGGTAGTTAGTCGCTCTCCCCTCTGGATTCTGAATCCAAGGGAAATCAAAGTAATGGTATCAGCTGAATTGCAGGACAAGACTTTCACCCAAGACTGCAATGGGCTTCTCAGTCCTCCGGCCTGAACTGGATGAACCTAGCCCTTCTCAGACAGAGCCAATGCCAACCTCAGCCTCTCCCCACCACGCCTGCCCCAGTGGGCTTCCTGTGTGAAAGAGAGGAGGATGCAGACTGCCTGTGGGTCTAAAGAGGAAGCTAGGGAGACTTTTGGGAAGAGTCAGTGTGGGGGGAGAACAACACAAGAGTTCCCTTCCACAATTTTCATGATGGCAGAAATTCCTGTTACAATTCCTATGTTAATAATCGCAGGGCTCCTATCACTTCTGTTCTGTAACCTAATATGCTTGAGCACTCATGCCTGCTGTTTATGGCTGCTCCTTTAGGGGAGAGTGTCCAGTCTGTCCAGCAGGACTGCTTCCATCCTGCCTCCTGTTCCAAAGACTGCTGCCCTGCGGACTGTCCTGAGACCAGAGAGTATGAACTGTTCTGGGAGGAATCAGACCAGGGCATACATTAAGGTACCCACAAAGCCACTCTGTATCAGAGGCCAAAAATCCCTGATCTTTCTCCTGCTACAAATAATAGCTAGTGTCATACTCCATAGTATCTCAGTAGAAGTTATGTCATGAGCCTAAATGACTACATAAATTGCCCCCACTTACTATTATAAATTATAATAGTATAGTGCCAGCAATATTAAAATGTCCTAAAATTTGAATATGAGCACTTTGCTAGTAATAAATTCCTCAAAAGAAATGAAAGCCCCAAATTCAATCTTCTTCTTCCTCTTATATGTTCAATCTCTTTCTTCCTTTTATATATTAAGGCACAAGAACTTTAAAAGCAAAAACACAACTTTGTTTCCTCATTTCTCCATTTCTTATTCTATTCTGTCCCAGCCAGAATGATTTCATTTAAATATCTGGGTAGAATTGGGGTTCTTCACACAGCTGCAACTGGGATATTTCACCAGTGTAGGTGATTTGTTCAGCATCTCCAAAGCGGAATTAATCTAGGAGCCCCTGGATGGCCCAGTTGGTTAAGGGTGTGCCTTCAGCTCAGGTCATGATCCCAGAGTCCCAGGATTGAGCCCCACATTGAGCTCCTTGCTCAGCGGAGAGTCTGCTTCTCCCTCCGCCTCTCCCACTCAATGCATGCGTGCTTGCTCTCACTCTCTCAAATAAATAAATAAAAATTGTTTTTTTTAAATTAACGTATAATGTATTATTTGCTACAAGTCTGTGAATCATCAGTCTTACATAATTCATAGCACTCACCATAGCGCATACCCTCCCCAGTGTCCATAACTCAGCCACCTCATTCACCCACTCCTCTCCCCTCCAACAACTCTCAATTTCTTTCCTGAGATTAAGAGTTTCTTATGGTTTGTCTTCCTCCCGGCTCCCATCTTGTTTCATTTTCCCCCTCCCCTCCTCCGATGACTCGTGTCCTGCCTCTTAAATTCCCCATATCAGAGAGATTATTTGAGAATTGTCTTTCTCTAGTTGACTTATTTCACTCAGCATAATACCTTCCAGTTCCATCCACGTCATAGCAAATGACATTTCATTCTTTTGATGGCTGCATAATATTCCATTGTGTGTGTGTGTGTGTGTGTGTGTGTGTGTGTGTGTGTTTATCTCACATCTTCTTTATCCATTCATTCATTAAGAGAGATGGATAATAGGGGCACCTGGGTGGCTCAGTTGGTTGAGCAACTGCCTTCGGCTCAGGTCATGATCCTGGAGACCCAGGATCGAGTCCCGCATTGGGCTTCCTGCTCAGCGGGAAGCCTGCTTCTCCCTCTCTCACTCCCCTTGCTTGTGTTCCCTCTCTGGCTGTGTTTCTCTCTGTCAAATAAATAAAATCTTAAAAAAGAAAAAAAAAGAGAGAGATAGATAATAGTTCATCTGTTGATGAACATCTAGGTTATTTCCACAGTTTGGCTATTGTGGACATTGCTGAATCAATAAAAATCTTAAAGTTGAATTAATCAAATCCTCAATCCTTTTTAAAAATTTTAAAGAATAAATCCAATAGATGAGAGTATCAGGGGACCAGCCCTATGCTAAGAAAATTTAAAAAGCTTAATAAATGCTTGTAGCAAAACGGTATTTTCCAAACCACACATAGTACAACCTTTAACACATGAGGAATGCCAGTCAAACACTGGATCAGATACTTGTTGGACTCTTGAGGAAATAGGTCTAATCAATCCATCTCAATTCATCAGCCTATCAGCCTGAAGTGGTTTTGCATATTTTCAATAATCATTACAATCTTTGCTTTGTCCAGATCTTACCCTAATGGGTAATGAGGCCACTTAAACTTTACAATTGTTTCTTATGTTCACATCAATCCAATCCAATAAACTTTTTGTTCAGCTTTACTGAGGTATAATTGGCAAATAAAATTGTAATCCGATGACTTTTTAAAAAATCTTGTTATTGAGATCTGTCTCATTTTGGCTCAAAATATCCTTCTTCTATACCTATAAAGCTTTCCCTCACCCTCCATTTTGGGCTATCTTGAGCCACAGAAATTTCATTTTGGAGTATAATTTTCTCTTTCATCCTCTTTTTCTTTCTTCTCTTTTCGTACTCTTTTGAAGTATGGGTCATCTAGGGGAGGCCATTGTGGTACATAATTGCCTGTTAAGTTTACTCTCCTCTGATTTTTTAAATTAATTTTTGTCTCATATTACATACTTATTTGCACATCTATCTATTATCCATCTCTCTTAATGAATGGAAAGCAATCTCATCTGGTTGACTACTCTGTCTTTGGCAACAACAGTTCTTTTTTTTTTTTTTAATTTTATTCATTTGACAGAGAGAAACATAGCCAGAGAGGGAACAGAAGCAGGGGGAGTGAGAGAAGGAGAAGCAGGCTTCCCGCCGAGCAGGGAGCCCCATGTGGGACTCGATCCCAGGTCTCCAGGATCATGACCCAAGCCAAAGGCAGTAGCTTAGCCAACGGAGCCACCCAGGTGCCCCAACAACAATTCTTGACAAATAGTGGATACTCAGTAAAGATTTTGCTGAGTGAATGGATCCCTGCTCATCTAGCTCCTGTGGATTCTATATGTACAGGAGGCTGAGGGATCCAGTCCCTCAAAAGTCTTTTGTCATGAGTAATCCTCTTAAAATATGTAGTTTAGAAGTTCTATCTGGCCACCAGATACTTCCACCAGGAAGTATCATGCCTCTATTCCTGTTTTGTGTGCCTTTCCTCCTATATGATGGCAATTCCCTGCAAGCCTGCAGAGTGTTAATCCTTACGCTCTGTATCCCTAAACTGGGCCCTATGGCTATAGGATGGAGGCACTCTCCTGTGGAGGTTTGGGCAGAATAAGGGGGGGCCTCCATCCTCTCTTCTTATGAGTTTCTCTTTTGTTGTGACACTTGCTCAGGTCGCCATGTTCTTCTGCTCAGCAGTTATCCTACTAGCAAACATAAAGACAGTCTTCGTTTCCTACAGAAACCTGCAAAATTCACAAGGAAGGTTCTTGGGGGGTCCTTGGCACTCTACCCCATAGAGTAGTTACTACTTCTGAACTCTTCTCTTCTTAAGAAGGTGGTAGCACCTCCATTGTCTCCAGCTCTGTGTGTGTGTGTGTGTGTGTGTGTGTGTGTGTCTGTGTGTGTCTATGTGTGTCTGTGTAAGATAAAGGGAACACAGCTTGCTATGTTGATTCTTCTAGAATCCCTCTTTGGACTATTTTCACTGTGACAACCACTGTAAATAACTCTAGGAGAATAGGGGAAGATTATGAGAAGTAAATCATAACTTTATAATACATTGGAGAAGGAATGTAGACAAATAATATGACAGTGGAGCTATGTCACCATTTTTGGCTGTGGCCCCAGTCAACATGCACCAGTTCTTTAGTGCTCATGTATGCTCCCACTAGTGCTGCTCCTGGAATTTCCTAAGAGTTTCAGCAAGAAGAAGAAACCCAGGCTACATACTTATCCCCAAGTCTTGCTTTTTTAGCATTTAATCCTTAGACATCAACTAAACATTCCCTGTGGCTGTCTGAAATTCCCTTTCTCCCACCTATGACCCTTTGCAGCAGAAACAAAACTTCTACCATTTGACTCTTAGCACAAACTGAGAAACAAGATAAATCAGATGGGAGATTAAAAGAAAACAATCAATTCCATTTTCATGTCTTTACGCGCAGTACTCCAAAAGTAATGAAGAGGTGAAGTCAGAGAGTGCTGGCTGTATGCAACTCCGTACCCTTGCAGTCCTGACAGAGATGTTGGAGAGAAACCACCACCTCTTTTGAGGTGAGAAGGTTCTATCTTTGAAAGGGTGTCTGTTTGATTTCCCTAAACGATTTCAAAATCGTCAAAAAATTAGCTCATTTTCTCCAGAGAATCTTTTCTAACCCATGAGAAGAAATCTCCATCTCTTCCTGAGTTCAGAATCTACCCAAACATTTGAAGGCCCTAATTACCCTAATCCAAAACTGAACCCCTTTATTTGCTAGATCTAGATGGGGATCCTTGAAGACCAAAAATTGGATTAAGCCTCCAAATCTAGCCGTGCTTTTAAAAACCAATCACATGCCTGCAAACACCAGTCATAATCTGCTACAGCCCACAAATTCTAAGACTGGCAAGGCCTATGTTCAAAGCCACCACCCCTCCCCCACATACACATACACAACCAAGCCTCTAAAAGACACATTTTCTCACTGTTTTACCCATTATGTTGATTCCTTAAGGTTTCCAGGCTAATGTACCATGCACCCCGTTTCAGGAAATTAGATGACTTGTGCTTCCAGATTCTGATCCAGTTAAGATGAAAGGACACAATAAGCCAATAATTTAGTCAAGAATCATCAGTAGAAGTTATACCAATGCGTCAGTTTGTTGTTGAATGAGATTAAACTACCCAGGTAAAGATTGCTTATTAATTACCAAAGAAAAATGGTTCCTTTATTGTGGCAAGATCACATAATCAAATGTTCAAAGTTAACATCTTAAATGGGGCAAATGTGGTCCACTGAGAAAGACTAATCACCTTTATAGGATCCCTGAAAAAAAAATAATAAAATCTAACCCTAATCATAAGAAAACAACCTGATAACAAATTAAAGGGACATTCATTAAAAAACTGAATTGTATTTTTCAATGTTAGCATTGTGAAAGCCAAATAAAGGCTGAGGAACTCTTCCAGATTAAAGGGTAAGAAAGACACAAATGCAGTGTCAATCCTGGATTGGAACATGGATAAAAGAAAACAACTGTGGTAAAAGACATTTCTGGAGCCATTAGTAAAGATCTGAAAATGGACTGTGTATTAGGTAACAGTGTTGTGTTAATAACTGAACCTGGAACTGTTGAAAAAAAAATAAAGCTCAGAGCATCATGTTGCCTGATTTCAAGCTATATTATAGAGCTGTGAGCACAAGACAACATGGTAATAGCACAAAACAGGCACATGGATCAATGGAAAAGAATAGGGAGCCCAGATATGGATCCTCAACTCTATGGTCAACTAATCTTCAACAAAGCAGGAAAAAATATCCAGTGGAAGAAAGACAGTCTCTTCAATAAATGGTGTTGGGAAAATTGGACAGCTATATACAGAAGAATGAAACTTGTCCATTCTCTTACACCATACACAAAGACAAATTCTAAATGGGTGAAAGATCTCAGTGTGAGACAGGAATCCATCAAAATCCCAGAGAAGAACATAGGCAGTAACCTCTTTGACATCAGCCACAGCAACTTCTTTCAAGACATTTCTCCAAAGGAAAGGAAACAAAATTGAAAATGAACTTTTGGGACTTCATTAGGATAAAAAAGCTTCTGCACAACCAAGGAAATGGTCAACAAAATAAAGAGGCAATCCTCGACTGGGAGAAGATATTTGCAAATGACACTACAGACAAAGGGATGATATCCAAGATCTATAAAGAACTTCTCAAACTCGACATCCAAAAAAACAAATAATAAAGGCCAAAAATAGGCAGAAGATATTAACAGACACTTCTCCAAAGAAGACACATGAATGGCTAACAGACACATGAAAAAATGTTCAACATCACTAGCCATCAAATCAAAATCACACTGAGATACCACCTTACACCAGTTAGAATGGCAAAAATTAACAAGGCGGGAAAGAACAAACATTGGAGAGGATGTGGAGAAAGAGGAACCCTCTTACACTGTTGGTGGGACTGCAAGTTGGTACAGCCACTTTTGAAAAGAGTATGGAAGTTCCTCATAAAGATAAAAATAGGAGCGCCTGGGTGGCTCAGTTGGTTAAGCGACTGCCTTCGGCTCAGGTCATAATCCCGGATACCCGGGATAGAATCCCACATCAGGCTCCCTGCTCTGCCGGAGGCCTGCTTCTCCCTCTCTCACTCCCGCTGCTTGTGTTCCCTCTCTGGCTGTGTTTCTCTCTGTCAAATGGATAAATAAAATAAGTAAAGAAAAAAATTTTTAAAAAAGATAAAAATAGAGCAACCTTATGATCCAGCAATCACACTACTGGGTATTTACCCCAAAGATACAGATGTAGTGAAAAGAAGGGCCACATGAACCCCCAGTGTTCATAGTACAATGTCCACAATAGCCAAACTGTCAAAGGAGCTGAGATACCCTTCAACAGACGAGTGGATAAAGAAGATGTGGTCCATATACACAATGGACCATCAGAAAGGATAAATACTGACCATTTGCATCAACATGGATGGAACTGGAGGGAATTATGCTAAGTGAAATAAGTATCATATGGTTTCACTAAGGGGGGGCAAAATTGGAGAGGGGAGATTAACCATAACAAACTATGGACTACAGGAAAAAAGTGAGAGTTTCAGAGGGGAGGGGGCAGAGGTTAACCCCGTGATGGGTATTGAGGAGGGCATGGATTGCATGGAGCACTGGGTGTTATATGCAAACAATGAATCATGGAACACCACATCAAAAACTAATGAAGTACTACTATATGGTGACTAACAAACATAATTTTAAAAAGAATAATAATTGAACCCAATAATAGTATTGCAATTATAAAGGACAATGTCTTTGTTCTCAGCATACATATACTGAAATATTTAAGAATGATGGTTTGTGATATCATCAACACGATAAAGGCTCTAAAAGGAGTAATTATATTAATATGTACGTATTTATACAGAGAGATAAAGTATATGTGAAAAAATCTAGATAAAAGTATTATAGGTATTTATTGCCTTTTTCTTGCAACTGCTTGTAGGTTAAAATTTTTCAAAATAAAATATTAAAAAATAAATTCAAAGCATATCCAAAAAGTAAATGTAAAAAATAGGCCCAAGAGTCAGATTAAAACTAGATTGCAAAACATGAAGAGTAAAGGACAAAAATACACATCTTAAACCCTTTCTGAAGTGATTTACTGGAGACAGAGCAGCAGTTGGAGAACCTAGGCTTTCACCAAGCTTTCCTCCCACTTTCTCCTCCCCTGAGAAAAGATGTTTCTCTAATGGGTTTAACCATATAGTGTGGATTCTGTAGGTTTGGGGTGTTTTTTTTTTTTTTCTTAACTTCTTATATAACCACTTGAAACACTACACAGTAGATTTTACTCATAGAGTTTTCACTTAGTTTTGAAAAGTCTCTCTGTTCCTTCTTGGTATTTTTGGTATACTTATCACTGTAAATGCATACTATATTGTAGTATGGAAAATATTTTCTTACATTGTTTTTCTGTATCCTGTATCTGCTGATTCTACTGTCAATCTTTAGTATTTACATGTTTTGTATCCTGTTTTTGTTGACAAGCTTTCATCATGATGGCTTGACTTCTCTTTTTTTTGGCAATCTTGTTTCTGAGTTATGCTTACTTCCATCTGTGAGAGTCCTATCCTGAGCTAATTCCAAGAAACTCTCCAAATTATTGTGAGACATATGACCCCTTCCTCCACAGGGACAATCTCACACTTTTCAATTCAATTATTTTAGCTAAGAGCAGGTATCCCAGACTCAGCTTCCCTCCCCTTTCTTTGCTTTTTTTGAACACTGATAACCTCTCAATTCTGATGCTTTAAGAATCTGGCCAGCTTTAAGGAAATTCTCACTGCCTACTGGTCCAGACAAAGTCTCTGCCACTATGCTTTGGTAGTCCTCCTTCAGCTGCTCAAGCCACTACTCCAAGCCTCTGGAACATCGGCTTTGTTCCACACTGGTCCTGGTTCCAAGCATTCCCACCTCAGCTCCTGGTCATAAATATCTACTCTTTATTCCCTAGAAAATCCAGGCTTGGGGCACCTGGGTGGCTCAGTTGGTTAAGCGACTGCCTTCGGCTCAGGTTATCATCCCGGAGACCAGGGATCGAGCCCCGCATCAGGCTCCCTGCTCGGCAGGAAGCCTGCTTCTCCCTCTCTCACTCCCCCTGCTTGTGTTCCCTCTCTCACTGTGCTTCTCTCTGTCAAAAAAATAAAATAAAATCTTAAAAAAAAAGAAAATCCAGGCTTGTTTTTGTTACTGTGTGTTTTTTTTAAATTATTACTGACTTTAATGATGCGCCTTCAAAGTGGTAGATTTCCAAAGTGTGTTATTTAAACTTGGATTGTTAACTCACTGTCACTGTTTTTTCTCCTCCTGTGGAAGTCCTATATACCCTAGGTCATGAAATTATTCCCTTCAGTGTGGTTTTGAGTTTTATTCTTCAAAACACCCTCGAGATTCTAACTTCTGAGTAATTTTCCAAATTGGATTGCTGATGACTAGAGGTAACTTTTTTTTCCTGTGCACATTTCCTGGTGGATAACAAGCATTCTGTTGTTTCCTTTTCCTGGGTCTATAGGTGGAGTTGTTCTAGTCCTTTTCCCCTTCAATGTGTGAAACTGAAAGACTTCCAACTCTATGCAGAAGCTTAGATTCAGATTCCTCCTTGTGAGGACTGAAGACTATATTATCTTCTGTCCCATATCTCATGTCTTGGACTTGTGTTCTTTTGTAATGTTGTATTATCAGATCCTGATTGTGCCTCTGCCTTAAATTTCCTCTGACTTCTGACACCTGAGAATATCTCATTTTTTTCTTAGATTTATGCTTATTGATGTGTTAATAGAGTAGGATGGGGAGAAGATGCTGCAGATTCCGTGGTCTATTTTATTTCAATCCCCCATTTTTCTGGTTGTTCTCATGATACTGTCTCTATAACACCATTTAACCCCTCTGACTGCAGTCAATTGGGTAGCCACTTTGGTAGGATTTACTCTACCCTCAAGTCCATGGGTAGGCTTAAATCAATTAATGAAGTCCACAACCCTGAACAAGGGTTTAATTGTTTTAATGATTGGTTTAAAGATGGTAACATTCATTCAGTATAAGTCCATGAGATGAGAGAAGAAATTTTCTGATGTACTTGATAAAAGTTGCCAAATTTTGAAAGATATAAAATGATAGTATGGTGATGTTATTGACTACAATACAACTACTGTTTTTAGTTGATGATTTTATGTTAAATTTTGCTTGATTATGTCTAAAAGTTAAAGTAATGTAACTAATTCATTACAAAAATATCATAATTATTTACATTAGATAAATAAGGCATTTGTGTAGACAACTGAAAACCCTCTCCAGAATGCACTTAACCTATAATCTCAAGATAAAAGATATTCTCCATTATGTAATGCTGCTTAATTTTCTTCATACAATGTATCACTAGCTGAAGTTATCTGTTTATTTGATTACTTATTTTCTCTTCTATAAAATTAATCTCCAAAGGCCATGACCTTTTCATTAAGCACTATATTCTCAGTATCTACAATGGTATATTACACAGGTTAGAGACTCAGTATTAGTTAAATAAACCTTAGCCACATTTCAAGATTTTTCCTGTTTAGCCTCTTCCAATCCACCTGTTCATGCACCAAAAGAAGAAAAGACCACCTCTGTTAATAACTCCTCAGAAGTATAAGGTTGCTCTCCAAGAAATCATTTTTTAAAAAAAAGTTCCTTTGATCTCATTGACCTATATCAGGATGTGTGACCACCTCTGAGTTGGTTATCAGACGCACAATCATGGTCTTCACTGATTGACTTAAACCAAGAAAGAGCCATCTACATTGCTGAGGGTAGAAAGAGTCCACTCAAATCAATTTACTAAGAGCATTGTAACATTGAACTCCCAAAGGGCTAAAATTGGAATAAAATCCCTAACTCCTCTGCCTGTTATTTACTATTTAATTTAATTTTTTTTTAAGATTTTATTTTTTCGACAGAGAGAAACATAGCCAGAGAGGGAACACAAGCAGGGAGAGCGAAAGAGGGAGAAGCAGGCTTCCCGCCGAGCAGGGAGCCTGATGTGGGACTCGATCCCGGGTCTCCGGGACCATGATCTGAGCTGAAGATAGTCGCTTAACCAACTGAGCCACCCAGGCGCACCAATTTAATTATTGTATTTAATTGCTCGGTACACCATTCATTCATTCAATAGCAAATTTTTATTGATCATTTACTACGTACCAGACACATGCTGTATCAGGTATTGAAGCTAGGGTAGTAAACTATACAAAAGTGTCCCTATCCTAAGGGGATTTATATTCTACTGTGAAAGACAAATGACAAACCAATGAATAAGTGCTTGTCTAATATCATGTCAGGTAACAATATATGCTGTGGGAAAAAAAAAAAGAAAGAGGAAGTGGATAGAGAATGACAAGGAGCATTATCTTATGAAAGATGGTCAGAGAAGGCCCCTACCAAGAAGGTGCAGTTGAGCAGCAACCTGTGTGAAGTAAGAGTGAGACATGAGGATACCCAGCAGAAGGGGACTGTAGGCAGGAGGAGCAAATAGCGAAGGCCTTGTGGTCGAGGCCTGCTCGGCTGGTTTGTGGAAAAGGAAGGATAGTGTAAGATGTTAAAACAAACCAAACACAGGTTGTATGCTCTTGGACAAATTAATCAACCTCTCCTTCCATAGTGTTCTCTTCTGTATACAGGAGATAACTTACTCTGTCCTACAAATAAAGGGGACTACACATAGAAAGCCTCTGACACACGGTATGTGTCAGGCCAAAGATGATGCCTTTCTTTCAATGCCTTCCACCATGGGTCCAGTCTTCACTCAAGTCATCTTAGGACACTAACTAACCATATGCTCAATTTGCCTTATAAAACCTTTTGGTTTGAAGGCAGCTGCTGCTTTGAAGTGTTCTCTGTCCAGACCATGTGGTTTTGTGACCCTTTTGTTCGTGATCCTATTACGCTAACCACAATCCACAAGGAAGACTGCAGCGAGCTACCTTCTTCACTCTGGTGGTTTTTGGTTTTTTTGTGTTTTGTTTTGTTTTGTTTTTAAGCTAAGTGGGTTGTGTGGGTGTCTGATCATATGAGTCAAAGGTTCCAACCAGAATATAAATAAAATCCAGCCTTTGGTCAAAAGAAGCCAGTGTCAATTGGTGTAAACCAGACCATTCAATGGACCATAAACCCTTGTAAACTATTGAAATCCATTCTCCATTGACATTTCCAACTGTATTAGGATAATATTTTCTGTTGGGCTTCTACATTGCTAACTTTTTCTGAATAGTCAGGTCTCACTTTATGCATAAAGTTTTACATATGTATGTATATATATAGCATATATGCATATGTGTGTGAATACATGTGGGATGTGTTTGTGTGCGCGTGTGTGTGTGTGAATAAATATACTAGTCTATGAATATTTATTTGCCTAGGCTTTTTATAGATCCTGTTACTGCACTGGTTTTTAACCTCAGCTCCACAAATTCCTTCAGAGCTGTATGGAGGAAGACGTAGGGAATGAAAACATGTGTGGACAGCGATGTGGGCCATGTGCCATCAATGTTTTAATTGGAACTTCAGCTCAGCTCCTATCTATTTACATACTTAGTAAGATTTCATTTGAATAAACAGTCCTACTAACTTTAAAAAAATGAAAATGTCTTAGGATACTGGAACAAAGCCAGAGCAAGATATGAGTGGAGATATAATTTAGCAAATTATGTATGTCTTAGTATCAGATGGTGAGTAGAAGAGGGTATTAGACTTTCCTGAATTCCTTGACACTGACAAGGGAGTTTCCCCTTCTTTCTAAATATTGTGTTAAATACATTTTAATTATATGTGGATGAAGCATTTAAGTGGAAGAAGGAAAATCTAAACCACGGTGCAATTACTGTGAGAAAAATAGTTATACATTAAATATAGAAATATGTTATAGAAAAATGTTATAACATGAATAGAATAGAAATATATAAATAGAAAAATGTATAGGTATAAATAGAAAATGTATAGACAGAAAAATCTTATAACATGAATGGAATAAATCATTTTGGGCTTCCCACTTAACATTATTTCTGATTTGTCAGTTGCATTAGCAAGGAAATCCCTTTGCATTTGAGAGCATCGATCATCCCATAAAGTTATAATGCTGTTTCGAAGCTTCAGAGTCAAGATTCTATCACAAATATATATGAACTAAATGAACAAGATCTTATTAGCAATAGAATTTTTGTTAAAATTCTGATTAGGGTTACATTTCCATACCGAAATTTAGCCTTGTTTTCGTTTTTAAAACTATTACAATTATCACTTTTTTTAATGAAATTGGAAAAAGTCATTTGGTAAGAAATATGCATTTACTTTCCTAATCCACAGTTTTCAAATCTGACTACCTTCCATTCTATTGGCCTCTTCAGAGCATCCTTATTTAAGACAAAGAACTGGTCCATTTGATCTGGGTCCCTTCCAGCTCAAATATGCTATGGTCCTATGAAATGTTTCCTTGTGGAGTTTTCCAAATCCCCCATGATGTTTGTGCTGGAACTGGAGAATTTCTAGCTCTTTTAACTGATTTGTTTTTGCATTTCCTTCCACCTTATTTCTGACAGGGTTGGGGAAGGAGGGCAGAGCAGTGGGCGTGAGTTTGAATCATTTATCTCCTAAAAAATAAAAAAAAAAACCTTAGTCTTAAACATGCTTTTCAGAAAGAATAAATTCTCATTAGGAGTTTCCTGTTCTCTTACACTCAAGTGTTCCCTACCTTAGGTGCCAATTTTTCAAAGCCAGGGAAGAAATGAACTGCAGGAGATGTCTGAGGCTCCCGGTGGACCCAGCCTGCAGGTGCTGATAATGAAGAGTCTGCTTTGACTCCATTTCTGGGAATAGAGCCCACTGGTGAATTGAATTGTGCAGCTTCATTATCTATCCTGCTCATATTCCTTCCAAAAGGGATACTTAAAATTTTGGATGTGTCTGGAACCCTGCATAGATTCCCCAAATGTCTAAAACCCAGAGAACTATCTATTATATCTGCTTTCAATATCCTTCTTTGTTGTCTTCTACTAATATTTCATGTGCTTTAACACATCAATCAAAGAATTCTGCTGCCATTTTCAAGTCTTTCTCTCCATCCCAAGTTGTGCCATCATTTTGAAAGATGTCATCACTCCAGAGGATCTGTCCCTGAAATCATCTTATAATTGCCTCTTTATGTTTGTGCCACCCATGCCCCATCCTAGTGAGACAAGAATCCCTGAGAGAGCAGAAAGCTTACCTTTGTGGTTCAACCCAGGAAACTAGCATAGCCTTAGAACATTGTAGATACACAATCACTATGTGTTGCATTAATCTGTAATTCAATGGATATGGTCCATCCATCAAATGAGTCATTCATTCAAAAAATATGCAAATGTCATTCATGGTTAGTGCTAGAAATACAAAATACAAATGTCTGGGATAACTGGAATATATTTTTATAATAAAGGTAATTGTAAAAATACTAACAAATATTTATAAAATAAATACTATGTGCCAGTCATTGTTTTAAGTGAGTAATATGTCTTGTTTAATCCTTGAAACAGCATTATGAAATAGGTAATACTACCTGCATATTACCTGGCATGAACTGAGACAAACGGAAGCTAAATAACTTTTCTACATTTGGGAAGCAAGTGGCAGGGCCAAAATTTGAACCTAAATACCCTGATTTAAGAATCTGTGCAATTCCAGTTTTTTACTGGGTTAGAGCTGCTTCTGTGTCTATATTTCTTCCTAGACTATTAGTTTCAAAAGTGAGGAAAGCGTAGGAAGCTCAGTTAAACAAGAGAGGTTGTCCTTAAAGCTTTCACAATCTCTGTGGGTGAGAAATTCTCTGTGTGGGAAAGGTAGAGGTCAGACCAGCACACGCACAAAAAATCACGATTGATGTAACTGGACTGTGAACAGAGCATTCTCAAAGTTCAAAGGAGCTTATGATTCTCTCTGCCCTGAAGAGGTGAGGAGCCAAGCAAGCCTTTATGAAAACATGTCTATTTATGGGGGTTTTGAAGGATGGATAAACAAGACTTCAACGCAAGAGTATGAATGACTTAGAGAAATGGTCACAATCCAGGATAGTCGGAGCATGGGTGGTTTGGGATACTTCTATAAACTATGGGATGGCAAAGTAGGTTAAAGTTTTATGTGCCTGTTAGAAAATTTCAATATCATTCTGCAGTGGTGGTGATGAGTCTGACCAAATTCCAACTCCGCCGCCTCCCAGCTAGGATATCTTATGTATCAGGTTCCTCATTACAGAGTGGGGTTGATGATGGTGTCTAGTGTACAAGGTTTTTGTAATATTTAAGTTAATGTATATATCTAATATCTATAATTTGTGTGTGTATACATATACACACACATATGCAGCCCAATGCTCTACCACTGAGCTCTAACCCCATTATATACACACATATGTCTTATTTAATCCTTGAAACACCATTATGAAATAGGTGTATGTATGTAGATATACTAGAACAATGCCTGACACACAGTAAGCACTATGTACCCACTAGCTATAATTATGATGTAACTTTCACTTTTTAAAATGAAATCTTACATAGAATCCATATGTAGAGAACAAATTCAAAGAACAAGAAAAGAAACAAGAGCTGTGTTGTTAAAGGAGCTCCATCCCCTTGCATTTTTCCCTCAATTTATTGAGTTGCCCCAGCGGTGTTTCCTGGGAATCCTTCAGGAGAAGAGTTTGAAATCCTCTGTGGTAAACATTGGAAAGACACCCTAATTGATAGAGAAAGAAAGGCTTTCTCCAGCTTACATGTCACTCATGAAAATCAGACTCCAAGATTTAGGATTGATTAAAGCTATAGACAACCATGTCTAATAGCCATCTCTAACATGTCTAAAAAATCTCTTGATTTCCTTCCCTTTGCTCTCACAACAAGCAAAATCCATTTCTCTCCACTGTCTTCATGTTGTCAATGTCTCCACCTTTCAAATGGTTGTGCAGCCAAAACCTTGATTCCTTCCGGTCTCTCACCTCATACTTAGTCCGACCTGCTTAAAAACCTTTCAACCTTATACCATATATCACAAAATTCAAACTGATCAGTAGGGGCATTCAGAGCTGTATGTGATTTGATCTTATATTTGTCTTATTCTCTAGCATTGTTTTGTATCCCTCACTGGTTGTTTTCCTTCCTGAAACATGCCAACCGCTTCCCTCCTTGGGCTTTTGTACTTGGTAATCCTTCCTGTGTATTTTGGTAGAGTTTCTATTATCCGCAATGATGCAAACAATGTCTGCATGTCTGCAGCTCCATCACTGACCTGACATTCTAAGAATCATTCTTACATATTCATGACCGTTCTTTCAACTGGCTCTTATGGCTTATAGATTCCCCAGTCACTTCCCTGTGGAGCTTTAAGAGTTTATTTGTCCAAGAAAAAGGAAA
>PITA01007157.1:5897-94093 GCA_004023965.1 Spilogale gracilis
AAAAAAAAAAAAAAAAAAAAAAAAAAAAAAAAAAAAAAAAAAGAAAGAAAGAAAGAAAGAAAGGAAAAGGAAAGGAAAGGAAGAAAAAGAAAAAGAAATGACCCCAAACCGAGGTGATTATTTTTACAAAGATAAAACTGACAAATATTTATCTACACTAAAATTTTTAAAAAGATAATTCAAATAAACAAGATTAGAAATAAGATATATTACAACTGATACTACAGGAATACATAGAATTATGAAAGACTACTATGACCAATTCTAGGCCAACAAGCTAGATGACCTAGAAAAACTGGATAAACTCTTAGAAATATACAGCAAATCAAAACTAAGTCAGGAAAAAATAGAAAATATGAGCAGACCAATAACAAAGATATTGAACCAATAATCCAAGTCCTCCCAACACAGAAAGTCCAGGAACAAATGGCCTCGCAGGTAAATTCTACCAACACCTAAAGAAAAATGCCGATTCTCAAACTCTTCCAAAAATTAAAGAGGAGGGAACACTTCCAAACTCATTTTACAAGACCAGAATTGCTCTGATACAAAAGCCAGATAAGAACACTACAAGAAGGGGCCCCTGGGTGGCTTAGTCATTAGGATCTGCTTTTGGCCCAGGTTATGATCCCAGGGTCCTGGGATTGGTTCCCACATTAGGCTCCCTGCTCAGTGGGAAGCCAGCTTCTCCCGCTCCCACTACCCCTGCTTGTGTTCACTCTATCACTGTGTCTCTCTCTGTCAAATAAATAAATAAAATAAAATTTAAAAACACCACAAGAAAATTATAGACCAATATCCCTGAATAAAGTTGATTTTCAAACCCCCAACAAATCATCTGCAAAGAGTGAGAGTTTGACTTCTTTGCCAGTTTGAATGCATTTTCTTTCTGTTGTCATTGCTGTTGCTAGGACTTCTAGTACTGTGTTGAACAATAGTGGTGGGTGTGGACACCCTTGTCATGTTCCTCATCTCAAGGGAAATGTTCTCAACTTTTCCTTATTGAAAATGATGTTCACTGTGGGTTTTTCATAGATGGATTTTATGAAATTGAAGAATGTTCCCTCTATCCCTATATGCTCAAGAATTTTAATCAGGAAAGGATTCTGTATTTTGTCAAATGCTTTTTCTGCATCAATTGAGAGGACCATATAGTTCTTCTCCCTTCTCGTATTGATTTATTCTATCACATTGATTGATTTACAAATGTTGAACCACCCTTGAATACCAGGGATAAATCCCACCTGGTCATGGTGGATAATTCTTCTAATGTACTGTGCGAGGATTTTGTTGAGAGTTTTGGCATCCATAGTCATCTGGGATATTGATCTGAAATTCTCCTTTTTGATGGGGTCTTTGCCTGGTGTTGGGATCAAGGTAATGCTGGCCTCATAGAATGACAAACTCTCTCTCTTTGCAGATGACATAATACTTTATGTAGAAATGCAAAGACTCCACCCCCAAATTACTAGAACTCATAGAGCAATTCAGGAAAGTGTCAGGATACAAAATCAATGCACAGAAATCAGTTGCTTTCTTATACACTAACAATGTAACTGTAGAAAGAGAAATTAGAGAATCAATTTCATTTACAATAGCACCAAAAACCATGATAGCTTGGAATAAACCTAACAAAAAAGATAAAAATCTGTACTTGAGAAACTACAGAACACTCATGAAAGAAACTGAAGAAGACACAAAAGGATGGAAAAACATTTTATGCTCCATGGATAGGAAGAATAAACATTGTTAAAATATCTATGTTGCCCAGAGCAATCTATACTTTCAATGCCATCCCAATCAAAATACCAATGACATTTTTCAAAAATTATTTATTTATTTGACAGAGAGAGACACAGTAAGAGAGGGAACAGACAGAGGGAGTGGGGGAGGGAGAAGCAGGCTTCCCACTGAGCAAGGAGCCCAATGTGGGGCTCAATCCTAGGACCCTGAGATCATGACCTGAGCCAAAAGCAGACGCTTAATAAATGGGCCACCCAGGCACCCCCAATGGCATTTTTCAAAGTGCCAGCACAAACAATCCTAAAACTTATATGGAACCATAAATGACCCCGAATCATCAAGGAAATGTTGAAAAAGAAAACCAAATCATGTTGTCTGATTTCAAGCTTTATTACAAAGCTTTAATCACCAAGACAGTATGGTACTGCACAAAAACAGGCACATAGACCAATGGAACAGAATAGAGAGTCCAGATATGGACCCTCAAAATCTATGGTCCACTAATCTTTGACAAAGCAGGAAAAGTATCCAGTGGAAAAAGGACAGTGTCTTCAATAAATGGTGCTGGGAAAATTGGACAACTATATACAGAAGAATGAAACTCGACCATTCTCTTACACCATACGTAAAGATAAACTCAAAATGGATGAAAGACCTCAATGTGAGACAGGGATCAATCAAAAATCCTACAGGAGAGCATGGGCAGTAACCTTTTTGACATCAGCCACAGCAACTTCTTTCTACTCACATCTCTAAAGGCAAGGGAAACAAAAGTGAAAGTGAACTTTGGGACTTCATCAAAATTAAAAGTTTCTGCACAGCAAAGTTTCTACACAACAGTCAACAAAACAGCAGGGCAACTCACAGAATGGGAGAAGATATTGGCAAGTAATACCACAGACAAAGGGCTGACATGCAAGATCTATACAGAGCTTCTCAAACTCAACACCCAAAAAAACAAATAATCAAGTTAACAAATGAGCCAAAGACATAAACAGACACTTCTCAAAAAAAGACATACAAATGACTTTCTCTGCTTGGCTTATTTGAGAGAGTCAATTATAATATAGTTTCACTTACTTGTGGAACATAAGGAGTAACATGGAGGACATTAAGAGGAGGAAAGAAAATGTGAACTGGGGTAAATCAGAGAGAGAGAGGCGAAGCATGAGAGACTGTGGACTCTGAGAAACAAACTGAGGGTTTGGGAAGGGAGAGAAGTGGGGGATGGGGATGGGTGAGCCTGATGGTGAGTATTAAGGAGGGCACATATTGCATGGAGCACGGGGTGTGATGTATAAACAATGAATCTTGGAACACTGAAAAAATAAATTTTTTTTTAAAAAGACATGCAAATGGCTAACAGACACATGAAAAATGTTTATCATCATTAGTCATCCGGTAAATGCAAATCAAAACCACATTGAGATATCACCTGTACATGAGCTATAATGGCAAAAACTGGCAAGGCAAGAAACAACAAATGCTGGAGAGGCTGTGGAGAAAGGGAAACTCTCTTACACTGTTGGTGGGAATGCAAGTTGGTACAGCCACTTTGGAAAACAGTGTGGAGCTTCCCCAAAAAATCAAAAATAGAGCTACCCTATTACCCTGCAGTTGCACTACTGGGTATTTACCCCGCAGATATGGATGTAGTGAAAAGAAGAGCCATATGCACCCCAGTGTTCATAGTAGCAATGTCCACAATAGCCAAACTGTGGAAGGAGCTGAGATCTCCTTCAACAGACAAATGGATAGAGAAGATGTGGTCCATATATAGAATGGAATATTACTCAGCCATCAGAAAGATGAATACTCAACTTTTGCATCAACATATATTGGGGACGGTGCTTGATCCGCCCCTCCTGCCATGCCCAAGCCACCGGAAAACTTTGGTGGAGGTACCTGTGAATGTGAATGAAAGCCCCTCTAGGCTTTCCCTACCTAGAATCTGGAAAGCCACATACCCTGTGAGTCAGGGAAAAATGTCCTTTGTGTGCTTATTCAAGATATATAGTTTCCTCCTGGTAATTGTATCTCTATCTCTTATCTATATTTCTTGATCCCTGTGCCTCAATGGTCTCAACTTCTGTGAGTTAAAGCAATCACTCTGTACCCTGCAGTAACAATACTAATCTTGTCTCTAGGGCGGGTTTAAAAGCAGTTAAAGATTTAACTGCACCACCCAACTTCCTCATTTTTAAATAATAAAAGACTGGGGCCCCTGTCAGTCAAGAGAGATAAAGGCAAACAGCAAGAGAGCCTGCAGAGAGAGACTGAGAGAAAAGGCAGAGAGCCTGCAAGGAAGCAGCAAGAGAGCCTTAGAGGAGAGAGCAGGAGAGCTGGCAAACAGCAAGAGAACCTGCAAAGAGAGACAGAAACAGAGAAGCAAAGTAAGCAGCAGAAAGAGAAGCAGACAGAGAGTAGAGAGACAGAAGAAAAGAGAGAAGTAGGGCAAGAAGGCCAAAGCCAGAGCTAGAGAGCTAGAGCTAGAGAGCCAATGCTAAAAAGCCAGAGCATGCGGCTGAGCCTGCTTCATAGGTCTCTCCTGACTGACCTCGGGTCTGTCAGCTTGCATTAGATTTGCGTGTCTGTGTCATTATTTCGCCCACGGTTCAGGACCCACAACTCCGCCGAGGCTGGCTCGTCCGGCGGCGGTGGCAGCGGTGGCGGCGGCGGTGGCGACAACAAACATAGATGACACTGGAGTAGATAATGCTAAGTGAAATAAGTTAAGTAGAAAAAGGCAATTATCATATGGTTTCACTTATTTGTGGAACATAAGGAATAGCATGGAGGACATTAGGAGAAGGAATGGAAACATGAAGGGGGAGAAAGTCAGAGGGGGAGATGAACCATGAGAGACTATGGACTCCAAGAAACAAATGGGGTTTTGGGGATGGGGAAGATGGGTTAGCCCAGTGATGAGTATTAAGGAGGGCACATATTGCATGGAGCACTGGGTGTTATATGCAAACAATGAATCATGGAACACTACATCAAAAACTAATGATGACTAATATAACATAATAAAAAGAAATAACAAGACAAAAAATAATAATAAAAGAAAATAAAATAATAAAATAAAATAAAACACAACAAAATATTTTCAAATGAAATTCAAAAGCACATTACAAGACTCATACACCATGACCAAGTGGAATTTATCTCCAGGATGCAAGGATGATTCAACATATGTAAATCAACAAATGCAATAAAGCACAATAGTATGAGAGATAAAAATCACACGTTCATCTCAAAGTGCCAGAAAAAGCATTTGACAAACTATAACATCTGTTCAAGATAAAAACACTCGGGGGCCTGGGTGGCTCAGTGGGTTAAAGCCTCTGCCTTTGGCTCAGGTCATGATCTCAGTGTCCTGGGATTGAGGTCCGCATCAGGTTCTCTGCTCAGGGAGGAGTCTTTTTCCTCCTCTCTCTCTGCCTTCCTCTCTGGGCCTACTTGTGATGTATCTCTCTGTCAAATAAATAAATAAAATCTTTTTAAAAAAGATAAAAACATTCAATAAATTGGGTATGAAATGAACATAACTCAACATAAGAAAGGCCATTTATGACAAAATTATAGCTAACATCATATGGACTGGATTGGAAGAGATTATGCTGAGTGAAATAAGCCAAGTAGAAAAAGTCAAGTGTCACATGGTTTCACTTACTTGTGGTGCATAAAGGGTAATAGAGAGCACAGTAGAAGGAAAGCAAATGGGAAGTAGGGTAATTCAGGGAGAGAAGCAAAATATGAGAGACTTTGGACACAGAAATAAACTGAGGGACTTGGAGGGAGGGGTGGGGGGATGGGAGAGCCTGGTGGTGGGTACTGAGGGCACCTATTGCATGGAGCACTGGGTGTGGGGCATGGGCAATGAATCTTGGAACACTGAAAAAATAAATTTAAAGTAAAAAAAAATATTTTCCTTTAAGATCAGGAACAAGACAAGGGTGCTCACTCTCCGTCACTTTATTCAACTCTATTCAACACAATACTGAACAGCATAGCTAGAGCAATTAAGAAAGAGAAACAACTAAAAGGCATCCAAGTCAGAAAGGAAGAAGTAAAATTGTCATTATTTGTAGGTGGTGTAACTGTGTATAGAGAAAATACTAAAAACTCAATTTTTTAAAAAAACTAGATGATGGGCATTAAGGAGGGCATATGATGTGATGAGTGCTGAGTGTTAACTGCAAATGATGAATCATTAAACATTATATCAAAAATGAATGATATACTGTATGTTGGCTAATTGAACTTAAATTTAAAAAGCTGTTAGAACTAATCAATTTCAGTAACTTTTTAGGGACTAAAAGTTCAACATACATAAATCAGTTGCATTTCTATACACTAACAACAAAATATCTGAAAAAGAAAGGAAGAAGACTATCTCATTCACAATATCATCAAAAACAATAAGATACTTGGGAATAAATTTAATCAAGGAAGTGAAAGATATGTACAATGCAGACAAAAATCTTGATGAAAGAAATTGAAGATACCAACAAATAGAAAGATATTTTATGTTCACAGATAAGAAGAATTAATATTGTTTAAATGTCCATAGTAGACAAAACCATCTATAGATTCACTGCAATGTCTATCAAAATTCCAATGAATTTCTCATAGAAATAGAGAAGCAGTCCTAAAACGTGTATAAGACTATGCCTCCATCAGAAAGGATGAATATCCAACTTTTGTAGCAACATGGACTGGATTGGAAGAGATTATGCTGAGTGAAATAAGCCAAGTAGAAAAAGTCAAATATCACATGGTTTCACTTACTTGTGGTGCATAAGGGGTAATACAGAAGACAGTAGGAGAAGGAAAGTAAATGGGAAGTAGGGTAATTCAGGAAGAGAAATGAAACATGAGAGACTTTGGACACAGAAACAAACTGAGGGACTTGGAGGGGTGGGGGGATGGGAGAGCCTGGTGGTGGGTACTGAGAGCACCTATTGCATGGAGCACTGGGTGTGGGGCATGGGCAATGAATCTTGGAACACTGAAAAAATAAAATAAATTTAAAGTAAAAAAAAAACTTAAAAGAAAAAAAAAACACTACATAAGACCCCAAATAGCCATAGAAAACTTGAAAAAGAATAAAACTGAAGTCTTCATACGTACTGATTTAGACTATACTAATAAGCTATAGTAATCAAAAGAAGAGGAGACTGGCATAAAAATAGATACATATAGACCAATGAAACAGAATTTGGGGCCCAGAAATAAGACTTTGTTTGGTATGTATGGTCAACTAATGTTTGACAGGGAGCCAAAAATACACAATGGGAAAAGAATAGTTTGTTCAGCAAATGGTGTTAAGAAAACTGGATAACCACATGCAGAAAATGAAACTGGATCCCTATCATGCACCATACACAAAAATCAACTTAAAAATGCATGAAAACCTGAAACATGAGACCTGATACCATAAAACTCCTGAATGAAAATATAGGGAGGGGATTAAAAGTGCACTTACTTATCTTTATGAGTACTAAGAAATATATTGAATTGTGGAATCATTATATTGTCCACCTGAAACGAATCCTGTATGTTAATTACACTTAAAAAAAAAAAAGGAAAACATAGGAAGCTCCTTAAAATTTGTCCTAGCAATGATGTTTCGGTTATTACACCAAAGCACAAGAAACAAAAACAAAAATCAACCCATTTATTGGGTAAGGGGTTAATATCCAAAATATCTAAAAATACATATAGTTCAATACAAAAAAATCTGTATAATAAATGGGCAGAGGGCTTGAATAGATATTTTTCAAAGACATACAATGGCTCATGGGTACATCTTTCATAACCAGAAAAATGCAAATCAAAACCAGGTGAAACTAACACTAGTATGTTATATGTCAGTTATTTTAAGAAAAATGTTAAACTGTTAAATCCAAGCATAAGAGACTTTGGACTCGGAAACAAACTGAGGGTCTTGGAGGGGAGGGGGTAGGGGGATGGGTGAGCCTGGTGGTGGGTACTGAGGGCACGTATTGCATGGAGCACAGGGTGTGGGGCATAAACAATGAATCTTGGAACACTGACAATAAATTAATTAAAGTAAAAAAAAAAAAGTTAAGTTCATGAGATAGCAACTCACACCTGGTAGCATAGCTGTCAACAAGATGAAGAACAACTGTTGGAAAGAATGTGAAGAAAAGGGAGCACTTGTGCATTGTTGGTGGGAAGGTAAATTGGTTCAGCCATAATGGAAAATGGTATCGAAGTGCCTCAAAACAAACAACAACAAAACAAACAAACAAACAAACCTATTAGCAATCCCACTTCTGGGAACATAGCCAAGGGAAATAAAAATAGGATAGTGAAAAGATATCCTTCCATATTCATTGCAGCATTATTCACAATAGCCAAGATATGGAAAAAAACCTAAGTACCTGTCAACTGATAAAAAAAGATGATGTAGTTGTATATATACACACACATACACAAAATAGAATATTGGTCAGCCATGAGAAAGCAGGAAATCCTGCCATTCATGACTATGTGGATGAAACTTGAGGACATTATGCTAAATGAGACAAGTCAAAAAGGTCAAATACTATGGTATAAATTATATGTGGAATCTATAAAAGCTGTTATAAAACAACAGAATAGAATTGTGGTTTCCAGCGGTGGAGAATTGAGGAGGTGTTTAAGGGTACAAACTTGAAACTGGTAGATAAATAAATTCAGGAAGTCTAGTAAACACCATCATAATTATAGTAAAAAATACTATATAATGAACTTCAAAGTCCCTAAGAGACTAGATCTTAATTTTTTTCACAACAAAAAATACACTTACATGATCTGACAGGTATTTGCTAATGTGGTAATTTTACTGCAATATATAAATGTATTGGATCAGCATTGTATACCTAAAACTTACACAGTGTTGTGTGCTAATTGCTCTTTTTTTAAAGATTTTATTTATTTATTTGACAGAGAGAAACACAGCGAGAGAGGGAACACAAGGGGGAGTGAGAGACAGAGAAGCAGGCTTCCTGCAGAGCAGGGAGCCAGATGTGGGGCTCTATCCCAGGTCTCCAGAATCATGACTTGAGCCAAAGACAGTTGCTTAACCAACTAAGCCACCCAGGCAACCCTAATTGCTCATTTTTTGAGATAGAATTGTGAGAGCAAGAGAGCACTTTGGTAGCTTACATAAAGAGGCCCAATCTACAGTGAGACTGAGAGAATAGAAACAGCAAAACAAATGAAAGTTAGAGAAGTACAACTCTAGTGACATTTTTTATACCTTGTCAATATTTTTATTAAGTTTTTAATTTTAGTTCCAGTATTGCTAATATACAGTGTTATATTAGATTCAGATGTACAATACAGTGGTTCAACAATTCTATACATTACTCAGTGATCATCATGATGAGTGCGTGCTTTAACCCCAGAACCTATTTTACCCATCCCTGCACCCACCTCCCTTCTGGTAACCACCAGGTTGTTCTCTATGGTTGGTTAAGAATCTCTTTCTTGGGGGCGCCTGGGTGGCTCAGTTGGTTAAGCAACTGCCTTCGGCTCAGGTCATGATCCTAGAGACCCAGGATCGAGCCCCACATCGGGCTTCCTGCTCGGCGGGAAGCCTGCTTCTCCCTCTCTCACTCCCCCTGCTTGTGTTCCCTCTCTGGCTGTGTTTCACTCTGTCAAATAAATAAATAAAATCTTAAAAAAAAAAAAATCTCTTTCTTGGTTCATTTCTCTGTCTCTCTCTCTCTTTTCTCCTTTGACCATTTATTTTTTTAAGTTCCACCTGTGAATGGAATCATATGATATTTATCTTTCTCTGATTGCCTTATTTCACTTAGCATCACACTCTCTAGCTCCATCCATGTTGTTACAAATGGTAAAATTTCATTTTTTATGGTTGAATAATATTCCATTGTATATAAACCATGTCTTCTTTATCCATTCAGCTGTTATGAACACTTGGAATGCTCCCATAATTTGGCTATTGTAAATAATGGTGCAAAAAACATAGGGGTGCATATATGCCTTTGAATTATTTTTTTTAATTCTTTGGATAAATATCCAGTAGTGTGATTGCTGTATCATAGGGTATTTTTGGTATCTATTGGTATCTATATCTATATCTATCTTTCTCTTATCTATCTATTTGGTATCTATACCCATTAGGGTATCTATTTTCAATTTTTGAGTATTTTCCACAGTAGCTGACCAGTTTACATTCCCACCAACAGTGCAATCCCCTTTCTTCACATCCTCCCCAACACCTATTGTTTCTTTTGTTGTTGATGTTAGCCCTTCTGACACGTGAGGGGATAGCTCATTGTGGTGGACTTTTTGTTTTGTTTTGTTTTTTGAGAGAGCATGTGAGAAGGGAGAGGGGGAAAGGGAGAAGAAATAAGAGAATCTTAAGCAGGCTCCATGCTCAATGTAGAGCCCAATGCAGGGCTCAATATCACAACCCTGAGATCATGACCTGAGCTGAAATGAAGTCAGATTCTTAACCAGATGAGCCAGACTCCCATCTCATTGTAGTTTTGATTTGCATTTCCCTGATGATGAATGATGTTGAGTATATTTTCATGTGTCTATTGGCCATCTGGATATCTTCTTTGAAAAATATCTTCATGCCTTCTGTTATTTAAATGTCTCATTTGTTTTTCAGGGTTTTTAAGTGTTGTGTTTTATATGTTTGGGATACTAACCCTTTATCAGATATGTCATTGGCAAATACCTTCTCCCATTCCATATGTTGCCTTTTAGTTTTATTTGTTGTTTCCTTCACTGTAAAGAAGCTTTTTATGTTGATGCAGCCCCAATAGTTGTCTTTTGTTTTTATTTCTCTTGCCTCAGAAGATCTATCTTGAAAAATGTTGCTATGCTCTATGTCAAAGTAATTGCTTCCTGTACTATCTTCTAGGATTTTTATGGTTTTAGGTCTCACATTCAGGTCTTTAATCCATTTTGAATTTATTTTTGTGTACAGCATAAAAAGGTAGTCCAGTTTCATTATTTTGCACATAGCTGTCCAGTTTTTCCAATACCATTTGGTGAAGACACAGTCTTTTTCCCATCAGATACTCTTTCCTGGTCAAATTTTAATTGGCTGTATAGTTGTGGGTTCATTTTTGGGTTTTCTATTCTGTTCCATTGGCCTATGTGTCTTTTTTTGTGCCAATACCACAATGTTTTGATTACTACAGCTTTACAATATAACTTGAAGCCCAGAATTGTGATGCTTCAAGCTTTGCTTTCTTTTACAAGATTGCTTTAGCTATTCAGGGTCTTTTGTGGTTCCATACAAATTTTAGGATAGTTTTCTCTAGTTCTATTAAAAATTCTGTTGGTATTTTGATGGGATTGCATTGAATATGTAGATTTTGGGGTGAGGATAGTACAGACATTTTAACAATATTTGCTCTTCCAATCCATGGGCATGGAATAATTTTCATTTCTTTATATTGTCTTTAATTTCTTTCACCAATATTTTATAGTTTTTAGAGTACAGATTTTCACTTCTTTGATTAAGTTTTTTCCTAAGTATCTTATTATTTGGGGTACAATTGTAAACAGGATTGTTTTCTTACTTTCTCTTTCTGTTGCTTGTTATTGATATATAGACATGCAATCTTTCAGATTTTCTATATATAGTATCAAGTCATCTACAAATAGTTGAAGTTTTACTTCTTCCTTACTGTTTTGGATCCATTTTATTTCTCTTTGTTGTCTGATTGCTATGGCGAGAATTTCCACAACATTCACTATATTGAATAAAATTGGTGAGAATGGACATTCTTTTTCCTGACTTTAGAGAAAAACTCCATTTTTTCCCATTATGGATGACGTTAACTAAGCAATTTTCATAGTTGGACTTTATTATGTTATATCCCTTCTAAACTTACTTTGTTGAGGGTTTTTATCATAAATAGATGTTGTACTTTGTCAAATGTTTTTTCTGTATCTTGAAATGATCATATGATTATCCTTTCCCTTTTCAATGTGATATATCATGTTGATTGATTTGCTAATATTGAACCATCCTTGCAACGAAGGAATAAATCCTACTTTATTGCAGTGAATGGTTTTCTAGAATACATTATTGGAGGGCCTCTGTGTGTATTATCAATTAAACACCAGACTTCAACTCAGGTCATTATCTCAGGGTCCTGGGATCAAGCCGCATATCAGTATCCCCACTCAGCATGGAATCTGCTTGTCCCTTTCCATCTCCTTCTGCCCCTCCCCCTGCTTGTGTTCTTTCTCTCTCAAATAAATAAATACAATCTTTAAAAAACAGAATCTTAGAAATAAAATGTATTATTGGATTTGCTTTGCTGGTATTTTATTGAGGACTTTGGCATCCATGTCCATCAGAGATATTGACCTGTAATTCTCTTTTTTAGTGGAATCTTTATCTGGTTTTAAGTATCAGGGTAATACTCTTTTTCCCCCTTTTATTTGTTTGTTTTGTTTTTTTTATATTTATATTCTACATATGAGTGAAATCATATGGTATTTGTCTTTCTCTGCAGTCAAATAAAAATTATTTCACTTAACATAATACTATGTAATACTATGTTGTTGCGAATGGTGAGATACCATTCTCTCTTTTATGGGTGAGTAATATTCCAGGATAGATAGATATAGATAGATAGATAGATAGATAGATAGATAGATAGATATAGATATAGATATTAGATATATATCTAGATAGATAGATATAGATGATATAGATACAGATATAGATCTCACATCTTTTTTATCCATTCATCAGCCAATGGACACCTTGGCTGTTTCCATAATTTGGCTATTTTAAATAATGTTGCTACAAACATTGGGGTGCATATATTCCTTTGAATTAATATTTTTGAATTCTTTGGGTAAATATATAGTAGTTGTTTTTTTCCCCCTATCTCTTTGTTGAAGTTCTCAGAGTTCTTCCACTCTTCTCTCTTTCTGGTTAACATATTATGATTATTACTTTAAACTCTTTAGTAGGCTTATTGTTTGTTTCCTTTTAATTCTTATTCTTTTTAAAATGAGTGATACTAAATGATACTAAAACCAGATAAAGACTCCACTAAGAAAAGAGGTTTTGTCTTTTTTTTTTTTTTTGAGCATGTTTCTCCCCATTTTGCTTGACTTTTATGTTTCTGTGTATGGATTCTGTCGAAGAGCTACTTCTAAACTTGAAGGAATGATCTTGTCTATGGTCATCTCATAAAGCTGCATAAGTTGTGTGTGCCTGGGGACTCTGAATGGCTCTCTGAGGCTCTGACTAGTGTGGTCTAGGCATCCCAGGGAACCCCATGAGGTGTCTGTCCTGGTAGGGTGACCAGAGCTGAGGTGGACATAGACTAGAGGTTTATGGGGTTCTCTACACAGAGACACACTACCAGGATAACTGAAATTAAAGTCAGTGCAAGCCAGAGTGTCCCTGGGCTCTCCATGCAGAAGGCACCCTGCTGGTGTGGCTGAAGCCAAGGCAGGGAGTAGACTGTGGGTCCTAGGACACTCCACACAAGGGGCTCCCTGATAAGGCAACTGGAGCTGAAGTAGGGTATGGGCCATGGGGTTTGGGGTGCTCTATATAAGGGATATGCTGAATCATTTTTTACTTCATCCAGTTTGCTATTATTATTATATTGCTTTCAATTTCTTCTTTCAGGTCTATTACTGTTTGCTTTATGTATTTGGTGCTCCTATGTTAAATGTATATACATACATACATATGTATATATGTTATACCTTCTTGCTGAACTGACCCCTTTATCATTATATAAAACCCTTCTTTGTCTTTAATTAAAGTCTTTGTTTTAAAAGTCTGTTTTTTCTGTTATGAATGTAGTTGCACCAGTTTTCTTTTTCACTTCTATTGCATGGAATATATTTTTCCATTCCTTTACTTTCTTCTTCTTCTTCTTCTTTTTTTTTTTTTTTGGTCCCCAATGCTGGTAGTCTTTATTTTTTTTAATTTAATTTTATTTTTTTTCAGTGTATTTGGCATCCTAGCTGTGGGTCTGAATTGTGCAGAGCTGAATCAGCTATGGGTCACCATCCTTTACTTTCAATCTCTGTGTGTCCTTACTTCTGAAGTAAGTCTTTTGTAAAAAGCATATGATGGGTCTCATTTTTCATCTATTCACACATTTCTTTTGATAGAAAAATTTAGTCCCTCTACATTTAAAATAACTATTGAAAAGCAAATATTTATTGCCATTTTGTACACTGTTTTCTGCCCGCTTTTGTAGTTCCTGTTTGTTTTTGTTGTTCTTTTAGTGTTATGTTTAGATCCCTTTCTCATTTCCTTTTGTATATTTACTATAAATTTTTTCCTTGTAACTGTGAGGTTTATATAAAATATACTATGTAAATTGCAGCTTGCTTTAAGTTGATAACAATTTTAAACACATTTCAAAGCTCTTTTTACTCCCATGTATTTTATATTTTTGATAACTATTTTATGATTCCCTACATTATTGTAATTTTAGTTAATTTTACTACTTTTGTCTTTTAATCTTCATGTTTGTTTTCTAAGTGATTGATCTGCTACCTGTTATACATTTACTTTTTGCACTGAGATTTTTATTTTCATATGTCTTACTTTTAATTAGGGCCATTTCCTTTTAACTTAAAGAAGTTCCTTTATCACCATTAACCAGCCCTAAAGAAAATGTTGAACTCCCTTGGTTTTTCTTCCTTAGAAAGCTCTTAATATCTCCTTCAATTCTGAATGAAATTTTACTGGGTGGAGAATTATTGGTTGGAAGTTTTTTCCTTTTAGCAATTTAAGTCTATCATGCTATGTCATAAGGCCCTTCTAGCTTTAAAAGAAAATGCTGACTGCCTTATGGGTTTTGCCTTCTATTTTATTTGGACTCTCTGAGATTCCTGGATCTGGATGTCTGATTTCTTCCCCAGATTAGGGAAGTTTTGTCATTATTTCTCCAAATATCTTTTCTCATTCTTTCTATCCTCTCCTTCTGGGATCCCTATATTGAAAATGTTATTTCTGTCTGATGTTTTTTTCAAAGATCCCTTAAGGTATCTTCACTTCCGCCAATTCTTTTTTTTTTTTTTTTTTTTTTTTTTTTTTTTTTTTTTTTTTTTTTTTTTTTTATGCTTTGTCTGGCTAAGTTCCATTTGTTTGTCCTCCAGTACACTGATTCATTTTCTACTTCATCCAGTCTGCTGCTGAACAACTTTAATGTCTTTTAAAGCTCAGTTATAACTTCTGTTTGATACTTTTATTTTTCCTCTTTTCTGGAGTTCTTTTTTTGTGTGTTTTTTAAATTTTCTTAAATAATTTATTTTATTTGTTCAGTGTTCCAAGATTCATTGTTTGAAGTTCTTACTGTATTTATCCATTCTTCTCCCAAGTTCAGTGAGCATTTTCTTTTTTAAGACTTTTTATTTATTTACTTGGCAACAAAAGAGAGAGAGGCAAACAGGAGGAGAGAGAGAAAGAGGTTTCCTACCAAGCAGAAAGCCCAATGTGGAGCTCAATCCCAGGACTCCAGGATCATGACCTGAGCTGAAGGCATACTCTTAACTGACTGAGCCACCCAGGTGCCCCTCAGTGAGCATCTTTAATGAACATTACTTTTGAACATTTACTTTACAAGTAAAATAGTTATCTCTATTTCACTTATTTCTTTTTCTGAGGTTTTATCTTGTTCTTTCATTTGGAACATATTTCTCCATCTCCTCATTTTCTCTGACTCCATGTTTCTGTATGTATGTAGTTCAGCCACTTCTGTTCTTGAAGGACTGTACTTACATAGGAGATGTTCTGGGCCCCATCAGCACAGTCTCCCCTGGTCACCAAATAGAGAAATTCACATGGCTTCCCTATGGGGGCTAAGTGTACCCTCCTATTCTGTCAGTGCCATAGACATGGTGTATCAGTGGCTAGAGCTTACACTGGGACAAGTCCATGACTGTTGTTGTATATTGGTGGCAGGACTTTCAGAAGGGTGTGACCACTGGTGCTAGCAAGTTAGAGGGAGAATTCCAAAAAAATTCACACCAGCACTAGTTTTTAAGACTGAAGTTGCAAAAATGGCTCCCACCAGTGTCTCAGTCCCCAGAGATTCCCTGCTGTTTCTCCTGCAGATGCTTTATGGTTAGTAAATGGGTCTCCCTGGTTTATGATCTATGTACTTTTCCAGTGGGTGTTTTTTGTTGGCTTAAGTCAAGTGAGTCTGCAGTGAGATCCTTTAAGAAAGGGGTATCCAATTCCCCACAGTTTTAATTTTCCTGAACATAATCCCCATTGATTTTCAAAGCCTGGTATTCTGGGGCCTCATCTCTCATGTGCAGGATCTAAAGGTTCAGGTGTTTAATGTACAGCTTGAATCCCTTGTTCCTCAAAGAAAAATTCTATAACTTTGATATCCTTCTTAATGGTGACTTGCTGTAGCTGGGATACAATTTTATCCTGTGAGTCCATATCTCTGCCTTTCTTTCCTGCTTTGATGCTATCCTTTTATCCTTGTTGTGGAGGCAGTATTCATGCAATTTTGGGGTTCTTTTCAGAGAGAATTATTTCATATGTAGTTGTAGGTTTGTTGTGTTGATGAGTGGAGGTGAGTGCAAGATCTTACTATGTTGCCATCTTGAACCCTCCAGTGATATTTTAATGCTCAGTCTGGGAAGGTAGGCTATGCTCAAGTCAGGGAACTGGTTGGGAAAACCAGAGTGATTTTGAGAGTGCAAAGTGGCTCTTTTGTGCAGGCCAGAGCTGACTGTAGAAGTGGGGACAGGGATGGATATATATATCATAGGTGATGGCCCACACCAGTAATTGGAAACTCAAGCCTGTCCTCAACAGAGGTCTGGGACACCAGATGAGCTTTCTATTCCAGCAAAAATACTAGCCAACAGAATGATCTAGAAAGGGTAGTGGAAAAAAATAATAGAAATTATTTGTGACCTCAGGATCATGTATAGTTGTGGGGACTATAGTTAAACCTCTTATAGGTATCCTCCAGAAATTATGACTAATTCATGCACTTCTCACATCTATTTGAGTCTCACTTTAAATTTATACTAACTTGTCACTGTTTCTATGTGGTAGTTGGACCCTACCAGACACTGTTGGTGCTCCACCCAGATTCAGTTGGATTCTTTTTATCATTTCTCTGTGCCTCCCCCCTGAATTCAGTATGTCTTCACTTCCAAAACTCATACCTGTCTCATCTCCTGAAGCCTATCACTTGATTCTGGATGTGGAAGGCCTATAGGAACTACATCCCTTATGTTTGGCTCTTATCCAGTTATTTCTGTTCAGCATGGCCCCATAAAACAGGAGCCATCCTCTGGTATAAATATACCCATCACCAGTGTTCCTTCCTCTGTGATATCAAAATGAACCCAACATAAGCAGGACTTTTTCCAAAATCTCACCCTTACTGTCTTTTTCCTCCCTTTCTCTTTCTACTTTCCTCTATTCACTTAATAGTTTCTCCTGGGAACATTTTTTAAAAATTATATTGGGCACCTGGTGGCTTAGTCCTTAAGCAGCTACCTTCGGCTCGGGTCATGATGCAGGAGTCCCAGGTTCAAGTCCCACATCAGGCTTCCTGCTCAGCGGGAAGCCTGCTTCTCCATCTCTCACTCCTCTTGCTTGTGTTCCCTCTCTAGCTGTGTTTCTTACTGTCAAATAAATAAATAAAATATTTTAAAAATGTATTATGTTGACATACAGTGCTTTATTAGTTTCAGGTGTACAGCATAGTGATTTGACAATTCTATACATTACACAATGCTCACCACAATACATGTAGTTACCATCTGTCACTGGACAATGTTATAATATTATTGACTATATTCCCTATGCTCTACTTTTCATCTCTGTGACTTATTTATTTCACATGTGGAAGTTTGTACCTCTTAACATCCTTCCTGATTTCACCCATCCCCCCCAACCTGTTCACCTCTGGCAACCACTAGTTTTTTACTCTGTGTTTATGAGTCTGTTTCTGATGTTTATGTTTGTTCCTTTAAGATTCCATATATAGGTAAAATCATATTTGTTTTTCTCTGTCTAGATTATTTCTCTTAGCATAATACCCTCTAGGCCCATCCATATTATTGCAAATAGCAAGATCTCATTTTCTTTTTTGTCTGGATAGTAGTCTGTCTTCCATTCATCTGCATGTTGCTGTTCAGCATGGCCCCATAAAAATGTCTATTGATGGACACTTGGGTTGCTTCCATATCTTTTCTATTATAAATAATGCTGCAATAAACACAGGGGTGCATATATCTTTACTCAACGAAAATAAAAATACTAATTTGAAAATACTCAGCCAATTCTGGTGGAATTACTGGATTATATGGTAGTTCTATCATATGATAGTTCTACATTTAATTTTTAAAGGAAACTCCATATTGTTTTCCACAGTGTTTGCAACAATGTAAATTCCTACTGACTATGTATAAGGGCTCCCTTTTCTTTATATGCGAACAAACACTTATTTCTTGGCATTTTACTATGAGCCATTTTGAAAAGTTTAAGGGGTGATATCTAATTGTGGTTTTGATTTGCATTTTCCCAATGATTAGTGGTGTTGAGGATCTTTCCATGTGTCTGTTAGCCCATTAAATTGTTTTTGTTTTGTTTTTTTTTTTTTGGTGTTACTTGATTTGGGGCTACTTGGGGTCTTAGGGTGTTTATTATAGTTCTTTGGGGTTACTTTGGTTTGGAGAGGTTTCTTGGATGTTACTTGGATTGGAGTTACTTGGGTTTTCTGGAATTAGGTTGTAGGAGTTCTTTATATATTTTGGATACTAACCCCATATCAGATGTATCATTGGCAAATTTCTCCTATTCAGTAGCTTGCCTTTGTGTTGTAGGTTTCCTTCGCTACGAAGAAGCTTTTTACTTTGATGTAGTCCCAACAGTTTTTGTTTTGTTTTGTTTTTTTGCTTTAGTTTCCTTGCCTGAGGAGACATACCCATAAACATGTTGTTAAGGTCAATATCCATGAGGTTATTGCTTATTTTGGGGAGGAGGGATTACTGTTTCATGTCCACATTGAGATCTTTAATCCATTTTGAGTTTATTTTTATGGATAAGTAATGTGTCCAGTTTCCTTCTTTTGCTGTAACTGTCCAGTTTTCTCAATACTATTAAAGATGTTTTTTTTTCTCCAATTGTATATCCCTGCCTTCTTTGTCATAGATTAATCAGTTATATAAGCATGGGTTTATTTCTTTTAAGATTTATTTTAGAGAGAGACAGTGGGGGTTAGCAGAGGGAGAGAGAGAATCTCAAGCAGACTCACCAGTTGGGATCTCATGACCCTGAGATCAAGATCTGAGCTGAAATCAAGATCCAGATCCTTAACTAATGGAGCTACCCAGGTACCCCATGCATGGGTTTATTTCTGGGCTCTCTCTCCTGTTTTATTGAACTGTGTCTATTTTTGTGCCAGTACCATACTGTTTTGATTACTATAGCTTTGTAATAGATCTTGAAATCTGGAATTGTGATATCTCTAGCTTGTTCTTCCTCAACATTGCTTTAGGTATTCAAGATTTTTTGTGGTTCCATAGAAATTTTATGATTATTTCTTTAGTTCTGTGAAAAATACTATTGGTAATTTGTTAGGGATTACATTGAACCTGTAGATTGCTTTGTAGTGTGAAGTATTTTAACAATATTAATTCTTCCAATCCTTCATCATAGTATATTTTTCCATTGCTTGTATCATTTTCAATTTCTTTCATTAGTATCTTTAATTTCTAAGGTATAAGTCTTTTCCCTCCTTGGCTAAACATATTTCTAGCCATTTATTCTTTTTCATGATATTGTAATTTTTTTTCTTCTCTTTCTGGCTATCTAATAATTAGTGTATAAAAATGTAACAGATTTCTGTATATTAATTTTGTATTCTGCAACTTTACTGAATTTATCAGTTTTATTAGTTTTTTGGTGAAGTCTTTAGGGTATCTATACATAAAATCTATATCATCTGCAAATAGTGACAATTTTATTTCTTCATTACCAATTTGGATGCCTTTTATTTCCTATCTGGTTGTTGCAGCTAGGACTTCCAGTACTAAGTTAAATGAAAGTGGTGAAAATGGACATTCTTGTCTGTTCCTTATCTTAGCAGAAAATTTTCAGTTTTTCACCATTGAGTATGATGTTAGCTGTGGGTTTGTTCTATATGCCCTTTATAATGTGGATGTATGTTCCATCTAATTCTATTTTATTGAAAGTTTTTATTATGAACAGATGTTGAATTTTGTCAAATGATTTTTCTGCATCTGTGGAGATTATAGGGTTTTACCCTTCATTTTGTTAAACTAATGTATCTTATAAGTTGATGTGTCAATACTTAACCCTCATTACATCACTGGAATAAACCCCACTTGATTGTGGTAAGTTTTCCCTTAAAAAAAAAGTATGTTGAATTTGGTTTGTTAATATTTTGATGACAATTTTTTATGTTCATCAGGAATATTGGCTTCTAGCTGTGTTTTGGTTGGCTGGATGTTTTTTGTTTTTTTGTAGTGTATTTATGTGATTTTGGTATCAGGTTAATACTGGTCTTGTAGAATTAATTAGGACATTTTCCTTCCTCTTCCAATTTTTGGAATAGTTTGAGGAAAATAGGTATTCTTTTTTTTTTTTTAAGATTTTATTTATTTGACAGAGAGAAACACAGCCAGAGAGGGAACACAAGCAGGGGGGAGTGAGAGAGGGAGAATCAGGCTTCCCGCCAAGCAGGGAGCCCGATGTGGGGCTCAATCTGGGGTCTCCAGGATCATGACCTGAGCCAAAGGCATTCACTTAACCAATTGAGCCACCCAGGTGCTCCAAAAATAGGTATTCTTAAAGTGTTTGCTAGAATTTACCTGTGAAGCTATCTGGTCCTAAACTTTTGTTTGTTGGGAGTTGATTACCAATTCAATTTTGTTACTAGTAATCAATCTGTTCAGATTTTTTATTTCTTACTGAGTCAGTTTTAGGAGTTTTTGGTTTTTGGAACTTATTAATTTCTTCTATGTTGTCCATTTTGTTGGCATGTAATTTCTGTAGTAGTCTCTTGTCATTGACATCACAGAAATAAAATGGATTATAATTTCTCCTCTTTCATTTTTGATTTTATGCAAGTCCTCTTTTTCTTGAGTCTGGCTAAAGGTTTATCAAGCCATTTTTTAAGAAATTTAGTTAACATACAGTGCCATATTTATTTCTGAAGTAGAATTCAGTGATTCATCCCTTACATACAACAACCAGTGCTCATCACAAGTGCCCTCTTTAATATTCGTTACCCATCTATGCCATCCCCCACCCATCTCCCTCTATCAACCCTGTTTGGTCTCTATCATAAAGAGTATTTATTTATGCTTTGTTTCCCTCTCTACTTTTTCTTCTTCCTTCCCCTATGTTCCTGTTTTTTTTTTTCTTAAATTCCACACATGAGTGAGATCATATGGTATTTGTCTTTCTCTGACTTATTTCACTTGGTATAGTACATTCTACCTCCATCCACATTGCTGCAAATAGCAAGATTTCACTCTTTTTGATGGCTAAATAATATTCCACTATACACACACCCACACTCCCACCACCTTATTGTTTGTTGTTTTGTTTTTATTTTTGTTTTTTTACCTATAAAAGACCCCAGCTTTTGGTTTGTCATCCTTTTGGTCTGTATTTCATTTATTTTTGCCCTAATATTCATTATTTTCCTTCCATTTAATTTGGGCTTTCTTCTTTTTCTAGTTCCTAAGAACCATAAACTTCCATCTTACAGTGTCCTAAAAATCAATGGGATTCAGCAAAGGGTTAGATTTCCATTTTTGTTGTCTCATGGTATTTTGATTTCCCATTTCTTCATTGACTTCTTGGTTGTTCAGTAGCATGTAGTCCTTCAAGTGTTTGTGTATTTTCCAGTTATTTTCTTGTAATTTAATTCTGGTTTCATAATACTGTGACCAGAAAAGATGCTTGGTATAATTTCAATCTTCTTAAATTTATTAAGGTTTGCTTTGTGGCCTAACATGTGACTGATCCTGGAGACTGTTCCGTGTGCACTTAGAAAGTATATTCTGATGTTTTGGGTTGTATTGTTCTACATATATGTTAGGATCATCTGGCATAATGTGTTTTTCAAAAACAGTTGATTTTTATGTCTTGGTGATCTACCCAATGATGTAAGTGGGGTGTTAAAATTCCATATTATTTTATTACTCTCAATTTCTTCTTTAATAGCTGCTTGACATATTCTATGTTGGGTTCACAGATATCTGCAATTGTTATATGTTCCTTTTGGACTGATCCCTTTGTCATATATAATGCCCTTTTTTGTCTTTTATTATAGTCTTCATTTTAAAGTCTATGTAGTCTACCTCAACTTGCTTTTTGTAACCATTCGTATAGAATACCATTTTCCATCCCTTTACTTTCTCTTCAGACCTAAAGATACTTATACACTGAGTCTCTTGGGGGCAGCATATAGAGTGACTAAAAGGATTTAAAAAAATAAAAAAACAATCTTGTCTTTTTGGAACATTTAGTCCATTTACATTTGTTTTAAAGATTTTTTTAAATTTATTTGACAGAGAGAAACACAGCCAGAGAGGGAACACAAGCAGGGGGAGTGAGAGAGGGAGAAGCAGGCTTCCTGCTGAGAAGGGAGCCCGATGTGGGGCTCGATCCTGGGTCTCTGGGATCATGACCTGAGCCGAAGGCAGTCACTTAACCAACTGAGCCACCCAGGCACCCCAGTCCATTTACATTTGAAGTATCTATTAATACTGATGGGGTTCCTGGGTGTCTCAGTTGGTTGATCATCTGACAGTTGGCTTCAACTCAGGTCATGATCAAATGGGATTGAGCCCTGTGTTGGGCTCCATGCTTAGCACAGAGTCTGCTTTAGTGTCTCTCTTCTGCTGCTCTGTTCTCTCTGAAATAAATTTTTACATATCAGTAACTATTTTTTAAATCTGTTATAAGCCAACCTTAGAGGCCCCCAATAAGTGAATCTCTGTTTTTTCAAGTTTTTAAATTCTAGTTAACATAGAGTAATGTTGATAAATTATTAAATTGTATTTCTAAAACCACTTACATATAATGCTCCATGCCTATCACAGGTGCTCCCCTTAATACCCATCCAACAAGGAAAATTTCTCTGCCTTAGAAGCTCCTACAGGTGTTAGTTCTGAGAATCAAGATGGCTGAGGAGCTGGTGGTCATTTGTCAGTGTTCTATTTCTATACTTTCAATATTTTTCCTTTTACCATCTTAATGTAGTTCTTAAACTTCTGACTCATGATTATTGCCGAGGCTTCATGGATTTTGCTGCAGAATGGTGTTGGAATTCGCTAACACCAACTAACTCAGAAGTTCTTTACAATTTTTGGCCATGATGGAGTTAAAGGGTGATTATCTTTCATAGTTTTCTTGAGGGTAATGCTTAAGAGTGGACACAAGGTTGAACAAGACTATCAATTTCCTATTGTTGCTATAACAAATTACCACAAGTGTAATAGCTTAAGAAAATGTATTATCTTACATTTCATTGAGCTAAAAGTCAAGGTCTCATCAGACTGCATTCCTTCTGCAGTTCCCAAGGGAATATCACTTTCATTACTTTATCCAGCTTCTTCCTAGAGCTGTCTACATCCTAGGCTTTTGGCCTTGCATCACTTTTACCTCTACTTCCTCTCCTTCAGACCAATTTTCCTTCTTTCCCTTATAAGAACCCTTGTGATGATCCTGGATTACCTGGGTAGACCCAATGTAATATCCCCATCTCATCATCCTCAACAATCACATCTGCAAATCCCCGTGCTATGTAAGGCAACATTCATAGGTTCATGAGAAGAGAAAGTGGACTTTGAAGGGAAGCTTTCAGGTGGCTATGCAGATCTGACTTGTGTGAAAGGAAAGAAGGGAGAGAATTGTGTAGAAAGGGCCTTCATTGTGATGCAAAGTTTCAGCCAATCCCAGAGAAAGCACCACGTGAAAGATTGCTATTAGCAGGGTCATACATTTGTGTCAGGGATGGTGCATGATCTGCCCCTCCCACCATGTCCAAGCCACCAGAAACTTTGGTGGAGTTACCCGTGAATGTGAATGAAAGTCCCTCTGGGCTTTCCCCACCAAGAATCTGGAGTTATGCTAATGTCGAGGTCATCAACACCATCTTTACTTGCCTTTTGTTCTTCCTGCTCAACTATCAAACCGAGTCTATTCACAAACTTCCCTTTTAATGGTAAAGGCCGGTTTCTTAGAAAGGCTTGACTCTGCCTGCTGTGAATCACTTTAACTCTAACCTAACTGCATCCCCCAACTTGCTCACTTTGGAATAATAAAAGACTGGAACCCTTGACAGTCAAGAGAGACAAAGGTGGAGATAAAGGCAGAGGAAAAGGCAGAGAAAGAGCCAGAGAGCCTGTGAAGAGGGAAAAAGAGAAACAGAAGCAGACAGAGAGCAAGAGAGACAGAAGCAGACAGAGAGCAAGAGAGACAGAAGCAGAGACAGAAGCAGAGACAGAGGGCCAGAGCCAGAGCTAGAGAACCAAAGCTAGAGAACCAGAGCTAGAGAGCCAGAGCATGAGCCTGAGCCTGCTTCATAGGTCTCTCCTGACTGACCTCGGGTCTGTCAGCTTGCATCAGATCTCTGTGTCCGTGTCATTATTTCACCTACCAGACATCCCGTGGTTCGGGACCCACATCTCTGCTGAGGCTGGTCCCTGGTGACAAGTGGCGCCTGACGTGGGGCTCGAACTGCTTAGGGTAAATACTTTTTGCGTCGGTCTGGTGAGGACCCTACCCAGGGAATCCGCGGTCCCCTCAGTCAAAGAGTAAGGCTGAGAAAGGGGTAGGTAGGAATTAGTTAATATGGGACAAGTTGAGTCAGCAGGAGATTGCATGTATAAGAAAATTTTGTGCAAAATTTTGCTGTAATGGTTTGTGGTCAAACAGGCAATGACTCATGCTGAAATAATGGACTTACTGTCCTCCTCTGCAAGCTCTGTAGTGGATAAGGAGATATCTGATGGGGAACTTACTCCTCTACTACAAAAAAACTAATGAAAAAAGGAAAAACTGAAGGGAGAAAAGAAGGACTGTCCTAGGCTAGGTTTGTTACCTCTTGCATTGAACACATTACTCAGTGTCAGTATTGAAAAGGGGTTGTTACTTGAACACATTACTCAGCGTCAGTATTGAAAAGGGGTTGTTACTGTCATAATCATCTATCCTACAGAAATACTGGCACATAGCAAGGCTACAGTTGTAAGTTTGTTCAGTACATTAATTTTTCATTGTGCCAAGAAGCTAGACAAGCCTATATGTCTAGAAATAAGGAGAAAAATCATGGTTCATTCACAGTACAGAATACTGGGCATATATTAAGAAATATGGAGAGCTTTATTGAAAAATGACCAAGATTTTTTAGTATAAAAATAAAATTGACTAAAATGTACATAGTTGTGGGCAAATTTTTACAAAATAACTCTTGTGCTTCTACAAGTCTTTATGTTCATTTGTACTTGCTCAGCCTTTACTGAAGCATGATCTTGGGACCTATTGACAGGGGACACTGGTTCAGGGGGAGGGAGACTTAGGTAATGAGAAAGGAAGAACTCTGACTTTGAACCTCAAAATAAGTATATAAAGCTTACCTATAGAGAAGGTATTGCCTTTCTAATTTTAAACTTTAAAGAAATGAACATTTATTCTGACTCTTGCCACAAAATGTTTACATTTAAAAGTATATTTTTAGCTACAAGGCTAACACATTACATGTTTTGGAACTGAACTCCAGTTATTGGAGAAATAAAGAAATGCAGTTCACCTGGTTGTAATCTAAGCCTAAATCCCCATTTTCTTATGAAACGGTAACTCAGAAGAATTGCTTAAGAATGTTCAGGAGCATTCCTTGAGCAGTCATGATTGTAAACTTCCAGGTACCATCACAAGATGGCAGAAGAGGATAAATCATGGGACAGCTGACAGTGAAGGCTTGGATCTGTAAGAGGTAAGATTGTGTAAATCATTCTCATTCTGTGTGTGTGTGTGTGTGTGTGTGTGTGTGTGTGTGTGTGATTTTATTTATTTGAGAAGGAAAGCAGAGGGAGCAGGACAAGCAGACTTCCTGATGAGCAGAGCTAGATGCAGGGTGATCCTAGGATTCTAAGATCATGACCTGAGCTGAAGGAAGACGCTCAACTGAAGAGCCACCCAAGCACTGCTGTCTCTCTGCAGTTAATCAAATACTTAAGATGATGTGTCAGGGTTTAACCAGAGAAAATGCCAGTAAGAGACAAATTAATATATCAATTTCAAGGAACTAGGTAGTTAAATTGTGCAGGTTGGTAAGGGAAATCCAAAATCTGTAAGGCAAGCTGTCAGGAAAGATAGGGTGAAACTATTACACATGGCTAAAACTTATCCACAGGCATAATTTTATCTAGAAAGCAGTGCTGAACTTATTTGAAGCCCTTTAAACTGATTATTTTAGGTGTCTTTAAGGGAGATTAAATCAAAGAACTAAAGTAGGGATGCTGTAAACTGATTATGTAAAGTTAACTGATTATATACTTCACTTCTATAAAATACCTTCACAGAAGCATGTAATTAATGTTTGATTGAAAAACTGAGAACTGTAGCCTGGCCACATGAACACACCAAAGACCATAGTCTACCCTCTGTCAATTTATATATCAGTTTAAACCATACTTAATATAGGAGATCCTAGTCTCTGTCTCTCAACCAAGATCAACAATTAGGCAGCTATCCATGAACAAAAACAGCTCTCAAGAGTTCTCTGGGGTGTAAAGAAGTGGCTAGGAACAAAGAAAAGAGGAGGCTACCACTAGCAGCCCCATAACAGGAGAAAGCAGGCAGAGTCCAGCCTTTCTAAGAAACCGGCCTTTACCATTAAAAGGGAAGTTTGTGAATAGACTCAGTTTGATAGTTGAGCAGAAAGAACAAAAGGCAAGTAAAGATGGTGTTGATGACTGCGACATTAGCATAACTCCAGATTCTTGGGGAGGAAAGCCCGGAGGGACTTTCGTTCACATTCACAGGTACCTCCATCAAAGTTTCTGGTGGCTTGGACATGGTGGGAGGGGCGGATCACGCACTGTCCCTGACACTAGTGACTTACACTGAAGACTAAATTAACTACCAGTAACCACTGCAGACCCCCTTCAGATATCACCCACTTTTGCCCCACAGGTATTCTAATTCACTGACACTAGCCACTTGTATCCTTCCCTACTCCTTCTACTGTCCCACCAGAGTCCAGAATCCATAACTACAGCTATTCAAGGTCTCTGTGGCCAAAGTGTAAAATGCCAGCCCCCTGAGTTTTTCCCTGTACACACTGGAGCCAAGCAGCTATGCACACAGCCACCTCAGTCTTCTAGCTTGGGCTCCTGTAGCTGTGTAAGTACAAGAAGCCAACCTAAGTCCCATAGGCTGACTACTACCACTGTGCCTGCATGTCACCAGCCTGACTACTGTCATCAGCTTCCACTGCTGTATAAATGCCCAGGAGTAAGGGTGGGGAGCTGTGCAGCCACAGATGGGTATACTGATAGCCAAGTCCTCTGCAGCCACTTATGAGTCTGGATCAGACCCTGCCTTTTTTCAGGGGCCAGAACTGCCACAGCTAGCTGTAGCTAGTGTCCACAACTGTACACCTGCACATCCCCAAACTAACCCCTATCACTCTTCTCCACTTAAATGTGCAGCCACAAGAGAGAAAGCCAATAGCTACAGCCCCTGCAGCTGCTAATAAGCCCTTGTTACCGGCCCCGCCCCCCATCACTAAGTGTCTGCAATTGACTTCTGTCAGTACATTGACACTTACACCTGGCCCCCACAACTAAGAATAGGTAATCATTGGCTCTAGCCACCACCATTGCCTTCCCTGGTCCCTAGTTCATCAATCAGGAGGTACTGATTAGAACACCAACTGTTTTAACTACTGCAGACCCCCATAGTTCTTAGCAAGAGCCACAGACTTGTTGATACTGTGGGCCCCAGCAATGAGGGCCAAAGAAATATGGCCACCCCAGACCCAGTGACACCACACTTCCCTCACTTGGTGCCATGCGTCATTGGACCTAGGATCACAGCATAATCATGCATGCCCCACCAGCAAGTGAAAGGTTTCCCTTACCAAAGTCAAAGTCTGGAAGAAGTGACTGCTTCTTCAAATGTGTAGATACCTACACAAAATGATGAGGATCACAAAGAATCAAGGATATATGTTCTCATCAAAAGAATACAGTAAACATGCAGTAAAAATCCCAAAGAAAGGGAGATCCAAGAATTGGTGACACATAATTCAGAATAATTATTCAGATGTTCAGAGAACTGCAAGAGAACACAAACAATTTAATGAGATCAGGAAAACAATACAAGGACAAATTTGTTCTTTGTTTTCTCTTAACTTCTCAAATTTGGGAACTAAATATAGTGACTGAACTAAAGAATTCAGTAGGGAGCTTCAAGGCAGATTTGAGGAAGCTGCAGAGGGAATTAGAAAGCCAAAAGATTATCAATCAGATGAATAAAGGTGTGAGATGATATGTGTGTGTGTGTGTGCATACACACAGACACATTCATGATTATTACTCAGCTATAAAAAATAATGAAATCTTGAAATTTGCAACAATATGGATGAATCTGGAGGGTATGGTGTTAAGCAAAATATGTCAGAAAGACACATACTATGATTTAATTCATATGTGGAAGTTAAACAAATGAAAAAAAGGGGGGAAAGACTCAAATATAGAGAACTGGTGGTTGCTAGAGTGGTGTGTGTGTGTGTGTGTGTGTGTGTGTGTGTGTGTGTGTGTGTGAAATGGGTGAAGGGGATCAAGAGTATATTTATGGTGATGAGTAATGAGGAGAATTACTTTTTTTATAGATTTTATTTATGTATTTGACAAAGAGAAACACAGCTAGAGAGGGAACACAAGCAGGGACAGTGAGAGAGGGAGAAACAGGCTTCCCACCGAGCAGGGAGCCCAATGTGGGGCTGGATCCTGGGACTCCAGGATTATGACCTAAGCTGAAGCCAGATGCTTAATGACTGAGCCACCCAGGTGCCCCATGAACAGAATAATTGAGTCATTATGTTGTAGACCTGAAACTAATATAACATATAATGTATGTTAATTAAGCCTGAAGTTTAAAAATAAAACTTTTTAAATAAATAGAGAATCAAAAAGAATTAAAAGGAATGAAGAAAATCTTTGAGATTTATCAGAACCAAAGGAAATAATATACATATCACTGGAGTCCCAGTGGAAGAAAGGAGTAGAAATATTAAACAATAGCTGAGAACCTCCTAAACCTGGGGACAAATTTGGATATTCAAGTTTATGAATCTAATAGGTCACCTTGAAATTTCAATCCAAAATTTTATCCTCCAAGGAATATAATAAAACAATATCATGTCAAGTGCAAACAATTTTTAAGGCAGTAAGAGACAAAATATAAGGAAACACACATGGGGTTATCAGCAGATTTCTGAGCAGAGACCTTGCTGGCCAGGAGAGAATGGGATAATATTTTTAAAGTGTTAAAAAGAAACTTCCAGGGCACCTGGGTGGCTCAGTCATTAAGCATCTGCCTCAGGCCAGGTCATGATCCCAGAGTCCTAGGATCAAGCCCTGCATCCTGTTCCCTGCTTGGCAGGAAGCCTCTTCTCCCTCTCTGGCTGTTTTCCTTCTCTGGTTGTGTTTCTCTCTGTCAAATAAATACAATCTTAAAAAAAGAAGAAGAAGAAGAAAGAAAAGAAGAAAGAGAAAGAAAAAGAAGAAAGAAAGAAAGAAAGAAAGAAAGAAAGAAAGAAAGAAAGAAAGAAAAGGAAGAAGAAGAAGAAGAAGAAGAAGAAGAAGAAGAAGAAGAAGAAGAAGAAGAAGAAGAAGAAGAAGAAGAAGAAAGGAAGGAAGGAAGAAGGAAGGAATGAAGGAAGGAAGGAAGGAAAAAGAAAGAGAGAGAGAGAGAGAGAGAGAGAGAGAGAGAGAGAGAGAGAGAGAGAAAGGAACTTCCAACCAATAATACTTTATCTGGCCTTTATTTCTAAAGGACAAATTTGCCAAGTAAAACTTTCTCTAACAAAAGTGAATGAATTTATCACCAGTTTACATGCCTTAGAAGAAATGCTGAATGAAGTTCTTCAATATGAAATAAAAGTACACAAACTAGTAAAATAAAAACAGATAAAAATGTATCTTACATTGGTCAAGGTAAGTATACAGTCAGATTCAGAATGCCCTAATACTGTAACCTGCTGATGTGTTAACTACTTAACCCTAGCATAAAGGTTAAAGAAGATTAACAGTACTCTTATCTTGATGAGCAATGAGAAATGTGTAGAACTGTTGAATCATTATTTTGTACACCCAAAACTAATCTAACACTCTGTTAAATACATTTCAAAACAATTAAAAGAATACTTTAAAGAAAGCAGTGATAAAGACCCATCTATATGTTGCTTACGATAGACTCAACTCAAATGTAAGGACATACATAAACTGAAAATGAAGGGATAGAAAAGGTATTTCATGCAAATGAAAACCAAAAGTAGTTATACCTAGAAAATGGACTTTTATCTTTAGATAATGCTCATCTTTGTTTTTCAAATAAATACTGTAATAAAAACAAGAAGATATGACACTGGTAAATATTTACTTACGCAACATAGAATCACCTAACTATATAAAGCAAATATTAACAAGCCTAAAGGGATAAATTTATAACAATACAATAATAGTAAAGGACCTTAATACTTCTCTTAAATCAATAAATAGATCATCCAGATAGAAAACCAATAAAGAAACTTCAGCCTTAAATGTCATGTAAGGCCAGATGGACTAAATATATACAGAAAATTCCATCCAAGGGCAGCAAAAATATACATCCTTTTCAAGGGCACATGACACATTCTCCATGATAGATCATATTCTAGGGCACAAAACAAGTCTCAATAAATTCAATATTGAAATCTATCAAGCATTTTTCCAACCACAATTGTGTAAAGCTAGAGATCTAAGACAAAGAGAAAACTGGAAAATTAGAAATATATAGAGAGTGAACCTGCTACTTAACAGCCAAAGGGTCAATGAAGAAATCAAAGGAGAAATTTAAAAATACCTGGAGACAAATAAATATGGAAATACAGCATGCCAAAAATCTATGGAAAGTACCATAGCAATTCTGAGAGGAAAGATTGTAATGATAATGATATAGACCTACCTCAAGAAAAAGGAGAAATCTCAAACACACAATCAAACTTTATACCTAAAGGAACCAGAAAAGAGATGAAGCCCAATATTAGAAGGAAATAATAAGATCAAAGCAGAAACAAATGTAGTGGTGAGTCTCACCAAAAGTTTGCCAATTTTATCTTTTTGAAGAACCTGTTCTTAGTTTATTTTTTTCCATTGTCACTTTAGGCTCTAAGAAAAAAAAATGGATCAAATAAAATTAAAAATGAAGAGAAATGACAACTGATAACATAGAAATAGAAAACACACATAATTATATATAGTAGTCTCTTATTATTGATAAATTGGAAAGCTTAGAAGAAATGGATAAATTCCTAGAAACAAAATCTTCCAAGAATGAATCAAGAAGAAATAAAAAGTCTAGAAGGGTAGAATTCATCAATGAAGCCATCTGATCTTGGAGATTATTTTGGGGGAGTTTTAGGATTATGTTCAATCTCTTTACTACTAACCAAACGTAAAAAGAAGATGCAAAACCTATCCTTTTCAAACTCTTCCAAAAAATTAAAGAGTAGGGAACATTCCCAAACTCATTTTACAAGAACAGTATTACCCCAATACCCAAACCAGACAAGGACACCATGAAAAAAAAAAGAAAATCACAGGCAAGTATCCCTGATGAACATATTTTCTTGAGGATTTTTGTATCTATTAGTCCACTGAATTCAACAACACGTTAAAGTGGCCATATGATATTGTCAAGTGGGATTTACTCCAGGCATATATGGGTCAAGATCCACAAATCAATCATGATACACCACTTTCACAAAATGAAAGATAAAAATTGTATAATCATTGTAATAGGTACAGAAAAAGCATTTGATGAAATTCAACATTAATTTATGATTAAAAAAAAACCCTCAACATAGTAGATATAGATGGGTGGGAACTTAACATAATAAAGATTATGTAAGAAAAGCCCTCAACTAATGGGATATTGAGGTGTAAAAAGCAAAAAGCTTTTTCTGTAAGATCAAGAATAAGATAAGGATATCCCTTCTTGTCACTTTTATTTCATTTACCCACCAAATTGCTTTGGCTAGGACTTCCGATACTATGTTCAATAAAATTTTATTTCTCTTCCACTTTGAATATCTATCATTTTTTTAGGTGACATGATTTCATATATAGAAAACCTTAAAGACTCCACCAAAAAAACCTGTTAGTACTAATTAATAAATTCAGTAAAGTTGGAGAGTGCAAAATCAGTATACAGTGGCATTTTTATACATTAATAAACTATCATAAGGATAAGAAATTATCACATTTACAATTGTACAAAAAAAGAATACCTAAGAATAAATTTATCCAAGGAGTTGAAAGACCTGTATACTGAAAACTGTAAGACACTGAGGACAAAATTGAAAACACAAATAAATGGAAAGATACTCCAAGCTCATAGATTGAAATGTCCATACCACCCAAAGCAATCTGTAGATTCAGTGGAATCCTTATCAAAATCCAATGGCATTTTTCATAGTAGAACAATCTAAAATTTAGATATTCGGGATCTTTTATGGTTCCATACAAAGTAATCTTAAAGAATAAAAAGCTGGAGGTAACATAGTCCCTTATTTCAAATTTTATTACAAAGCTAGAGTAATCAAAACAGTCTAATATTGGCATAAAAGCAGACACATATATCATGAAACAGACTGCAAAACCCAGAAGTAAACCCAAGCATATATAGTCAATTAATTTACAAAAAAATAAGGCAAGACTATATAATGGAGGAAAGATAATCTCTTCAATAAATGGTGTTGGCAAGACTTGACAGCTACATGGAAAAAAATGAAACTGGATCACTAGCTTATACCATACACAATCCAAAATGGAGTAAGGACTTGAATAAACCTAAAACTTGTAAAAGATAGACAATAAACTCCTTGACATTGCTCTTGGCAGTTATGACCTGCCAAACAATGGCAACAAAAGCAAAAAATAATGGGACCTTATGAAACCAAAAATCTCTACAGTGAAGGAAGCCATCAACACAATAAAGTTAAAAGACTAGATGGGAGAAGATATTTGCAAATCATGTATCTGATAAGGAGTTAATATCAAAATATATAAAGAACATAATCTGTAACAGCAAGTCTGATTATGGGTGGAACTAGGGAAAATGGTGGAGTAGGTGCATCCTGAACTCCTTGCCCTATGGTCCCCCTGAGGCAATACCTACATCTATTCAACCTACTCTGAAAATCACCTAAAAATTGGCAGAATAGATTCTCCACAGCTATTTGTAGTGAGCAGGCCACATCTGTAAAGGTAGGAAGAGTGGAGATGCCATCAGGAACCAAACCCCTGGTTTGCAACTAACCACAAACAGGAGAGCCACACAAACATGGAGGAGCAAGGGGATCAGACCCCACACCAAGCACCCATAGACTTGGAGACCCATGCTAGAACACAAGCCTTCATAATATCTAGCTATGAAAATCAATGGGACTTAACCCAAAGAGCTTTAAAAATCAGCAGGGCTTAATGCAAGGAAAGCCAGAAGACAACAGGGAACTAAGTCCCCACCCTTAAAGAACCAGTAACCTCAATAACTCAGACCCAGTTACACACAGAAGCAGTTAAGTCAAAGCATCTGTGATATACATGAAGGAAATAAATTGAGTAATATTAGAACATATGCCAGACAGGAAGTAATCTGTAGGAAATTCCTATAGGAAATCTGGCAGATGCCATTTTTCTTCCCTTCCCCCAGCCTAGATAGCACTGTGTGCCCAGCCATGGCATTCCCCTCCAGATATGCCCCACCCAATGTACTGACCTCAGTAAACATGGCTCCAAAGCAGGTCCTGCCCCAAACACGTGGCAGGTAGCCCACACTGGGGCCACCACTACCTCAAAATGATTACTGCCCTGGAGATAGAGGTAGATAACCCCACATACCCACACACCTGCATTAGCTGGTGTAGCTAGCTACACAAGAAGCAAGCTTTTCCATTTGTTGTGCCTGCAGCTAATTTCAGACAGCAAAACAGTGCCAGGCAATAAGATCACCAATAAACCAGGAAACTGTAGGGAATAAACCCTGCCTAGTATTCCCATAGCAGGCAATGTAATTTACTGCAGTCCTCTCAACCAGTGCACCCACAGAAATCATGGTTTAGCCACAATAGGAGGGTGCACATAGCACACAAAAAGAACACCCTGGAGTACCTGATTCTGGTGACTAGGATATTGCACACTAGGGCACCACAGGCCCTCTTGTATACAGGGCTACTACTTTCACAACAAGGAGACATAGGTGACCTAATATATAGAAACAAACAGACAAAATGAGGAGCCAGTGGAATATGTCCCAAATGAAACAAATAATTAAGGAAAAATAGCCAAATGACAGAAATAAGCAATAAATCTCATAAAGAGTTCAAAGCAATGGTCATAATGATGTTAACTGTGTTTGAGAACTTTAACAAAGAGAAAATGTAAGAAAGAACTGGTCAGAGCTGAAGAATATGTAACTATAATGAAAAATACACTAGACTAGAGAATCAACAGCATATTAAAGAATGCAGAAGAATGGATCAATGATCAAGACAGTGGTGATCTTGGAAATCCTAACAAGATTAATCCAAGGAGGTCCACAACAAGACATGTAATAATTAAAATGGTAAAAAATAATGATAGAGAATTTTAAAAGCAGCATATGTTGGGGGGGGGGTGTTTCAGTAGATTAAGCATCTGCTTTCTGCTCAGGTCAGGATCTCAGGGTCCTGAGCTCAAGCCCTATATCAGGTCCCTGCTCAGTGCGGAGTCTGCTTCTCCTTTTCCCTCTGCCTCTCCCCACCACCATACTTGCTCACTCTCTCTCTAAAATAAATAAATCTTTAAAAAAAACTAAAAGCAGCAATAGGAAGGAAAGCTAATATATACAAGGGAAACTGCATATAAGACTATCACATGTCTCTTCAGCAGAAACTTTGCAAGCCAAAAAGGTAGCAACATGATAAATTCAAAGAGCTAGAGGAAAGTAACATACAACCAAGATTATCTGGCATGGTTATCATTTGAATTGAAGGAAAGAGAGTTTTCCAACATACAAAAGTTAAAGAAGTTCATCACCACTAAACCAGCTTTTACCAGAAATAAAGAAAATTCTTTAAGTGGAAAAAAAATGGCCATAGTTAAAAATAAAAAAGTTTTTTTCACAGATAAAAGCAAACACACACTAAAGGTAGTAGATTAATTACTTATAACCCCAATATGGAGTTTACAACATGAAACTAGTAAAATACATTCTATATATAAAAAATAGTCAAGGGATACACAAAATAAAAATGTAAAATATCAAGCATGAAATGTGTAGAGTAGTGCCTTTAGAATGTATTCAACTGTAAATGTCCATCAACTTAATAGAGACTGCTATAAGATATTATAATAAATTCAAATATAACCACAAATCAAAAACCTCTAAAAGAAACAAAAAGAGAAAGAAATCCAAGCATAACACTACAGAAAACCATCAAACCACATGGAAAGAGAACAAGAGAAGAAACAATGAAGAGATATAAAAACAACCAGAAAAAAACTTAAGAAAATGGCCAAAAAGTACATACTTATCAATAATTATATGTAAATGGACTAAATACTCCAATCAAAAGATAGAATTTGGTAAGGGGTTTAAAAACACCACCACCATCCATCCATCTGTACACTGCCTGCAAAAGACTCACTTCAGACCTAAAGACACATATAAAGTGCAAGTGAAGGGATGGAAAAAATGTTCCATGAGAAAGTAAATCATTTTTAAAAAGCCAGGATAACAATACTTATATTGGACTCAACAGACTTTAAATCAAAGACTGTAGCAGGAGACATAGAAGGGCATTACACAATGATTAAAAAAAAAGTCAATCCAACAACAGGATATAACATAACCCCAAATGAAATAATCCAAGTATCCTCCAATGGATAAATGGTTATATTCCACACTATGGAATATGGTCCCAGCAATAAAATGAAACAAAATATTCCAATATAACAACTTGGATGAATTTTAAGAGAATTATACTAAGTAATGAGTCAATCTCAAAAGGTGACATGCTGTGTGATTCCATTTATACAGCACTTTGGAAATGACAAAATTATAGTAATGGAGATTAGTGGTTCCCAGAAAATAATAGGGATGAAGTTGGTTACAAAAGGATAACAAAAGGGATCTTTGTGATGAAATATATTTGTATTTTGACTGTGGATGGCACAGGAATGAATATATATGATAAGACTGCATAAAATTAAATACACACAGCCCAATGAGTGCATGTAAAACTTCTGAACTCTGAATTAGGTTAATGGATTATATCAATGTCAAATTCTTGGTTGCGATATCATATTATTGCATGTAAGATGTTACCATTGGGGAAAAGTAGAAAAAATGGCATGGAGGAAAATAAAAGAAGATGTAACAATTGTAAATGTCTATGTACCCAATATAGGAGTCCCTAAGAAGATTAGTTGACCATAGAGTTGAGGGTCCATTTCTGGGATCTCTCTTCTGTTCCATTGATCTACAGGTCTGTTTTTGTGCATCCACATGCAGAAGGATGAAACTGGACTGTTCTCTTACACAATACAAAGATAAACTCAAAAAGGATGAAAGACCTCAGTGTAAGACAGGAATCCATCAAAATCCTAGAGGGGAATATAAGCAATAACCTCTTCAACATTGGACAAAGTTTCTTTCAAGACATGTCTCTAAAAGCAAAAGAAACAAAAGCAGACATGAACTTTTGGGACTTCATCAAGATAAAAATCTCTTGCAGAGCAAAGGAAACCGTCAATAAAACTAAGAGGCAACCCATGGAAGGGGGGAAGGTATTTGCAAATAACATTTCAGTTAAAGGACTGGTATCCAAGAGCTATAAAGAACTTCTCAACTCAACACCCAAAAAACAATCCAGTCAAGAAATGGGCAGAAGACATGAACAGACACTTCTCTGAAAAAAGACATACAAAAAGCTGACACATGAAGAAATGCTCAATATCACCAGCCATTAGGGAAATACAAATAAAAACCACAATGGGATACCACCTTACACCAGTTAGAGTGGCAAAAATTAACAAGACAGGAAACAACAAATGTTGGCCAGGATCTGGAGAAAAGAGAACACTCTCACATTGTTGATAGGAATGCAAATTGCTGCAGCCACTCTGGAAAACAATGTGGAGGTTTCTCGGGAAGTTAAAAATAAAACTACCCTATGACCCAAAAAACTGGACAATGTGGAACATAAAGAATAGCATGGAGGACCACAGGGGAAGGGAGGGAAAACTGAACAGGAAGAAATCAGAGAGGAAGACAAAGCATGAGGAACTCTGGACTCTGGGAAACAAACTGAGGGTTACAGAAGGGAGGAAGTGGGGGATGGGGTAACCAGGTGGTGGGTATTAAGAAGGACACATGTTGTGATGAGCACTGGTTCACAGAGATGAAAGTATAGCACAGGAAATACAGCTAAACAAGTAAAAGAGGAAATTTAAAAAATCACAATCATCCAAAATCTATAGGTCTAACAAAAGTAGTTCTAAGAGGGAAGCATCTAGTGATACAAGCCCACCTCAAGAAAAACAAAATTTCAAAAAAAAAAAAATCTAATCTAACACTAAAGGAATAAGAAAAAGAACAAAGTCCAAAGTAGAAGAGGGGAAAATTATAAAGATTAAAATGGAAATAAGTGAAATAAAGACTAGAAAAACAATAGGAAATATCAATGAGACTAGGACCTGGTTCTCTGAAAAAATAAAACTGATAAACCTTTAGCCAGATTCATTAAGAAAAAAGAGGACTCAAAATTAGAAATGAAAGAGAAGTTACAATCAACACCACAGAAATACAAAATATTGGAATACTATGAAAAATTATATGCCAAAAAATTAGACAATCTAGAAGAATGAGATAAATTCTTTAAAAAATTAAAATCTTCCAAACTTAAATTAGGAAGAAATAGAAAATTTGAACAAACAAACTACTAGTAACTAAACTAAATCCATAATCAAAAAACTCCCAACAAACAAAAGCCCAGGACCAGATGATTTCACATGTGAACTCTAACAAATATTTAGAGAGTTAATACCTATTCTTATCAAAGTACTCCAAAAAAATACAATAGGAAGGGAGACTTCCAAATTCATTCTAAGAAGCCAGCATTACACTGGTACCAAAACCAAGACATAACAACAAAAAAAAGCTATAGGCCAATATCCCTGGTGAACAGAGAAGCAAAAATCCCCAACAAAATACTAGCAAACTGAATTTAATATGTTAGAAGGATTATTTATCATTATCAAATTGGATTTATTCTAAGAATATAAGGGTGGTTCAGTTTTTATTTGCAAATTGATAAATATGATATACCATGTCAACAAAAGAAAAGGTAAAAATTGTATTATCATCTCAATAAATGAAAAGAAATCATTTGACAAAATGCATCTATTATAAAAACTCTCAACAAAGTAGATTTAGAAGAAGCATACCTCAGAATAGTAAAAGTCATATATAAAAAACCCACAGCTAACAAACATTATAGTCAAATGTTTACTGTAAAATCAAGAATAAGGATGTCCACTCTTGCCACCTTTATCTGATATATACTAAAGACCTACCTGCAGCAATCAGACAAGAAATAAAATACATCCAAATTGGTAATGAAGTTAAATATCAGTATTTGCCAATGTCATAGTACTGTGCCCAGAAATCCCTAAAGACCCAACCAAAAAAAAACTACTAAGACTGATAAATGAACTCAGTAAAGCTATAGAATAAAACATTAATATACAGAAATCTGTATAGGGGGATTAAGAGGTAAAACATTTCCTGTTGTAAAATAAGTCACAGAGATGAAAGTACAGCACAGGAAATATGGTCAATAAAATTGTAATAAACATGTGGTAACAGATGGTAACTACATGTATTGTGGTAAGCACAGTGTAATATATAGAATCATTGTCACACTAGGTTGTACACCTGAAACTAATATTGTATATCAACTACAATAATCAGATTTTAAAATGGCAAACAAGGGACACCTGGGTGGCTCAGTTGGTTGAGTGTATGGCTCTTGGTTTTGCTCAGATCATGACCCCAGAGTTGTAATATCAAGCCCCATATTAGGCTCAGTGATCAGTAAGGATTTTGAATCTCTGCTTGAGATTCTCTCCCTCTCCCTCTGCCTCTGCCCCTCCCCTCACTCACTTTCTCTAAAATAAATCTTTAAAAAATTAGTAAAATGGAAAATGATATGATTAGACAGAGGGACAATAAACGTATGAAAAGATGTCCAGCACTGCTAAGAATGAGGAAAATAAAATAAAATCACATTAAGATACTACCTCACACTTGTGATTTTCTTTTAATTTTATTTTCTCAATGTTTCAAGATTCATTGTTTTTTCACCACACCCAGGGCTCCAGGCAATACTTGCCCTCCTTAATACCCACCACCAGGCTCACCCATCCCCCCACAACCTTCTCCTCCAAAACCCTATTTGTTTCTCAGAGTCCAGTTTCTCATGGTTCATCTCCCCCTCCAATTTACCCACTTCACTTTTCCTTTCCTTCTCCTAATATCCTCCATGTTATTCCTTATGCTCCACATAAGTGAAACCTTATGATAATTGACTACCATATAGTACCAATCAAAACACTGTGGTACTGGCAAAAAATGGACACATAAATCAATGAAAAGGACAGAGAATCCAAAAATAAACTCCTATCTATATGGTCAATTAACATATGACAAAGGAAACAAGAATATTCTACAGGGAGATACTCTTCAATAAATGGTGCTGGGGAAAATAGAGATCTACATGCAAATTAATGAAACTGAACTACTATCTTAACCCATACACAAAAATAAATTCAAAATGGATTAAAGATTTAAATGTGAGACTGGAAACGACAAAACTTCTAGAAGAAAACAGACAGTATTTATTTTTTAATTGGCTGTGGGAACATATATATATATATATATATATATATATATATATTTAATATGGATCCTCAGGTAAGGGAAACAAAATAAAAAAAATAAACCACGGGGACAGCACCAAAATGTAAAGCTTTTGCACAGTGAAGGAAACCAACAAAACAAAAAGGCAGCCCAGCATAAGGGAGAAGGTGTTTGCAAATGATATATCTGATAAGAGGCTAATATCCAGAATATACATGGAACATATACAAATCAACACCAAAAAACTGTAGCAACAGCAATAACAACAAAAATAATCTGGTTAAAAAGTGGGTGGATGGGAGGGAGAGCAAGCTGGTGGAGGAGTAGGAGACCTAGATATCATCAGGTCCCAGGAGTTCAGCTAGATAGTTATCAAGCCAGTGGGAATACCTACAGACTCAACAGGATATGAAGAGAAGAAAAGTGGCAATTCTAGGAACAGAAAAGCTACCACTTCCTGGAAGGTACGACATGTGGAGAAGTGACTTCAAGGTGACATTTGGTAAGCTAGACCATGGGGGTTGGGGGGGCCAGCTCCTGGCCAGCAGTTGAGAAGCAGAGCAAAAAATCAGAACTTTTAAAAGTTTGCTCCACTGAGGAATGTCACCCCAGAGGCTAAGTGGGGGTGGAACCCTCCCTGGGACAGTGTGGTCTCAGGACCTGCAGGGTCACAGAAGAACCTGGGGTTCATGAGTGTGGCAGAGTTCCCCTGTATTGGAGCAGGGAAGCTGGCTGCTGAGACAGAGCCGAGGAGTGGGCTCTCAGCTCAGGCTTACCTTAAACAATGATCCAAGGTGCAGTTGGGCTACTGCTCTTAAGGGACAACACAAATGGCATCCAGGGAGACCCTTTCCTTATTCCACTGGGAGGAGCAGCATGTGGGAATCTGCTGGGTTTGGAGACTCCAAATAAGGTCAAGCACCAGAGATACAAATGCTTGGTCACAGGCTGGGTGAGCATGGAGTATAGTTGGAGACCAGGGAGATGAGCGTGACTGACTGCTTTTCTCTGAAGGTGCATTGAGGAGTGGGGCCCCAAGCTCTTGGCTCTGCTGGGCCAGAGACTGGGAGGCTGCCATATTCAATCCCGTCCTCCAAAGCTGTACAGAAAGTGTTCAGGGAACAAAAGCTACCAAGAGCAAACCTGAGCAGATTGCTTAGCCTGGCCCCTGGCAAGGGTGGTGCAGTTTTGCCTCAGGCAAAGACATTTGGGAATCAATACAACAGACCCCTCCCCCAGAAGATCAGTGAGAACATCCAGCCAAGACCAAGGTCATCAATCAATAAGAACTGCAGAACTCCAAAGCTAGGGGAATTCATCACATAGAATTCATGGGTTTTTTCTCATGATTCTTTAGTCTTTCAAAGTTAAATTTTTCATTTTTTTCTTATTCTATTTTGTAATTTTTTCTTTCCTATTTCAATATTTTTAACTATTTTATCAATACCTATTTTTTAAAAATCTGTTTTAATTAAGCTCATTTTTTGTATACATATAGATTTTTCTTTAAAATTTTGGGATACAATTTCTTCTAATAGATCAAAATATACCCTAAATCTAGCTCATGGCTTTGTTTTAGTCTCCAGCCTGATCATATTCTTTCCTCTTTTTTTTTCTTTATTCAACCAACTTCTTATCAATTCCTTTTTTGACTCTTTTTTAAATTTTGATCTTTATAGTCATATTCCATCCTTTCATCATATTTACCCTTATTTTTGTACATATATATAAGTTTTTCTTCCTTTAAAATTTTGGGAGGCAGTTTCTTCTAACAGACCAAAATACACCCCAAATCAAGTGTGTGGCACTGTTCTATTCACCAGTCTAATATAGATATACATATATACATTTGTATATATATATATGTGTGTGTGTGTGTGTGTGTGTGTGTGTGTGTGTGTGTGTGTGTGTATATTTTTTTTTTTTCTCCTTTCTTTCCCCCCAGTTTCGGGTCTCTTCTGATTTGGTTACTGTATATTTTTCTGAGGTCATCACTACCCTTTTAGTATTTTGTTCTCTCATTCTTCTATTCTTATCTGGATAAAATTACAAGGCAGAAAAACTCACCTCAAAAAAGAACAAGAGGTAGTGCCAATAGATAGGGACCTAGTTGATATAGACACTAGTAAGATGTCAGAACTACAGTTCAGAATGATAATTATTAAGGTTCTAGCTGGGCTTGAAAAGACATGGACGATACTGGAGAATCCCTTTCTGGAGAAATTAAAAGAACAAAATCTAACCAGTTTGAAATTAAAAAAAAAGCTATTAGTGAGGTGCAATAAAAAATGGAGGCTCTTACAACTAAGATAAATGGGGCAGAAGAGAGAATTAGTGATATAGAAGACCAAATGATGGAGAACAAAGAAGCTGCAAAAAAGAAAGATAAACAACTCCTGGATCATGAGGGGAGATATTGAGGGATAAGTGATACCATAAGACAAACAATATTAGAATACCTGGGATCCCAGAAGAAGAAGAAAGAGAGGAGAGGGCAGAAGGTATATTGGAGCAAATTATAGCAGAGAATTTCCCTAATTTGGTGAAGGGAACAAGCATCAAAATCCAGGAGGCACAGAGAACTTCCCTCAAAACCAATAAAAATAGGCCCACACCCCGTCATCTAATAGTAAAATTTAAAAGTCTAAGAGACAAAGAGAAAATCCTGAAAGCAGCTCAGGACAACAGGTTTATAACATACAATGGTAGAAGTAGTAGGTTAGCAGCAGACCTAGCCACAGAGACCTGGCAGGTCAGAAAGGACTGGCATGATATATTCAGAGGACAACACAAGAAAAATATGCAGCCAATAATACTATATCCAGCTAAGCTGCCACTGAAAATCAGAGATTAAAAACTTCCAGGACAAACAAAAGCTAAAAGAATCTGCAAACACCAAACCAGCCCCACAGGAAATATTGAAAGGGGTCCTCTAAGCAGAGAAAGCCTAAAAGTAACTGACCAGAAAGGAACACAGACAGTATCCAGTAACAGTCACCTTACAGGTAATACAATGGCACTAAATTCATATCTTTCAATAATTACCCTGAATGTAAGTGGGCTAAATGTCCCAAATCAAAAGATAAGACCCATCAATATACTGTCCCCAAGAAACTCATTTTAGACCCAAAGACACCACCAGATTTAAAGTGAGGGAGTGGAAAACAATTTACCATGCTAATGGACATCAAAAGAAAGCTGGGGTGGCAAGCCTTATAGCAGTTGAATTACATTTTAAGCCAAAGACTATAGTAAAAGATGAGAAAGGACACTATATCATACTTAAAGGGACTCTTTAACAAGAAGATCTAACAATTTTAAATATCTATGCCCTTAACATGGGAGCAGCCAATTATACAAACCAATTAATAAAGAAATCAAAGAAACACATTGACAATTATACAGTAATAGTAGGGGACTTTAATACCCCCCTCATTGAAATGGGCAGATCAACTAAGCAAATGATGAACAAAGATATAAAGGCTTTAAATGACACACTGAACCAGATGGACATCACAGATCTATTCAGAACAATCCATCTCAATGCAACAGAATACACATTCTTCTCTAGTGCACATGGAACATTCTCCAGAACAGATCACATCCTGTGTCACAAATCAGGTCTCAACCAGTACCAAAAGACTGGGATCATTCCCTGCATATTTTCAGACCATAGCGCTTTGAAACTGGAACTTAAACAAAAGAGGAAAGTTGGAAAGAATTCAAATACATGAAAGATAAAGAGCATCCTACTAAAGAATGAATGGATCAACCAGGAAATTAAAGAATTAAAAGAAATTCATGGAAACAAATGAAAATGAAAACACAACTGTTCAAAATCTTTGGGACACAGCAAAGGCCGTCCTGAGAGAAAAGTATATAGCAATACAAGCCTTTCTCAATAAACAAGAAAGGTCTCAAGAATACAACCTAACCTTACATCTAAAGGAGCTGGAGAAAGAAGAGAAAAAAAGCCTAAGCCCAGCAGGAGAATAACTGCTGAAAATAATAAAGATCAGAGCAGAAATCAATGAAATATAAACCAAAAGAAGAGTAGGAAAAAAATCAATGGAACTAGGAGCTTGTTCAATGGAAGAATTAACAAGATGGGTAAACCCCTGGCCAGACTTATCAAAAAGAAAAGAGAAAGGACCCAAATTAATAAATCATGAATGAAGTCAGAGAGGGAGAGATGAAGCACCAGAGAACAGGTACTCTGAGAAATAAACTGAGGGTTTTCAAGGGAAGTGTGGGGAAGTGGGTGAGCCTGCTGGTGGATATTGGAGCACTGGGTGTTATACATAAACAATGAATCTTGGAACACTACATCAATAAAACTAGAGGGGAAAATGAAACCATACTTAACATCCAAATAAAGTCCTACTTCTGCCCAACATGATACAACTATTCTGTTTATTTGAAAATGCATTGACCTCTTCCCAAAAAGAGAAAGAAAATCCTTTGGTGAAGTTCATTCTTCTCCTTTGATATCCTGCAGCTTAAATACCATCATATAAAGTTGACCATTACTGCACCCTAGATTATGAGGGATAAGAAAACAAAAATATTTGGTATATACACAAACATTCATAACAAAATAAGATACTCATTACTAGGTCTTTCTGTAGTTTGTTACATGGTCATGGTAATTATTTATAGCTGTGTTCTCCCAACACCCTTTACCATATTCCCTTTGTCCTCAGTAAACACTTCAGCTGATCATGATTATTTGTCTTGTGGAATGACCTAAATATTTTTTCCTTAAGAACTTAGGCCACTGGCTGTGCTGTATGAATTGACTTTTTATAGCATTCTACTAGTTTTAATTACAGTATATGGTAGTACAATCTCCCATTGATAGTCAGGGACAATCACCCTAGCCAGCCAAGTACTATTTGCCTACTAATTCAGAGGCATGAGGAGCCTGAATTGACCTGGTGACAGTCTCAGTTTTCAGTTCCATGGACTCCCATCTCCTGGTCAAATCATTCCTTCCTTTGGAATTATGACCTATAGACAGTAGAGCTTAAGTTCATAGGGATGAGTAACAATTTGAATAGTGGATCATTAGGGATAATAGCAAGTATATGCACTATTTCCACTCCTTGTATCCTGAATGCATAAAATGTGACTACAGGAGAAATAACATATTGGGCACTGTAAATGCAGACTTCTGATAGAAATTTTTTCCAGTCCTGCAAGGTATTGCCACCACCTGGTGCTGTAACGGAGTTTCCTAATGCACATTCTTTGCCTATTTAGAGATGTCTATCTATACACCTCTTCTTCAGTTTACTTTTATCCTATCTATAGCCCTGACCATCCAGTCAAACCATAGGCCTCAGCTTATAAATTAGTATAGACTTTGGTCTAGATATTTCTCCCTCCAAGCAAAGTGAACAACCAGATACATTGTTTAAAGTTCTACCCACTGGCGATATTATCCTTTACCACTACCATTTGAGACTGTCCCAGAAAAGAGCTATAGTGTTGCAGATGTCCACTTTTGGTGACTGCCTATCATGCCTGAATTTTGTCTTCAGTCAACTGAAGGTATGAGTGGGAAGAAGAAGGTAATATAGCAAGAGTAAGAGATATTTAGACCAATTCCTCAGGTTAATTGTGTCTTCTCAGTCCCCTTAAGGCTGGTTTGGTATGTACCACTTGTTTGTTAATGGAGTGTTGCTGTGCATGCCCAATTTCATGGTTTGATGGGTCAGATAATGCCAGTTTATGATGAGCAGCTCAGGTCATATGGTAACTTGTTGGCACATGGTTATGCATTCAATCTCTTCTAGGGCCCAGTAGCAGATCAAGAGCTGTTTCTCAGAACTAAATTAATGGCCTACAAAGAATAGTAGCTTCACTCCAACATCCTAAGTGTGCTGTGTTTCACCTCCAATGGCCTACCAAAGGCTCCAAATAAGATCCCTATCTACCAGCAGCACTTTAAGCATTGTTACCTCTGCTGGATCATATGGTCAGTGACCAAAGTTTGCATAGAAAAGGTTCTCTTGTTCTGGGTACCCCTCAAAGCTAGCAGCTTTTCACCTTATTTGGCAAATGGGCTAGAGTAGCATATACCAATGAAGAATACATTCGTTGCTACCAGAATCTGGAAGGCCCATTAAAAAACCTTGTGCTTCTTTTTTGGTGGTAGGAAGCCTAGATGCAACCACTTCTTTTTTATCTTAAAATAAATTCCCACATACCCCATATCACTAGATTCTTAGAAATTTCACTTAAGAAGACTCTTAAATTTCTATAGCATTTACTTCCTATCTTCTAATATGTCTTAGCAATATGTCTAGAGAGTAGTTACTAGTTCCTGATCACCAGGAACTAGTCAGCATAATATCACTAATGTAATGAACCAGCTTGAGGTCTCAAGAATCCCTCTGTACTAAATTATGACATATGGCTAATACCTTACACAGGTAAGATCTTAAGGTAGAACAGTGAAATTATATCACTGACCTTGCCACCTGGAAGCAAACTGCTTCTGGTGTTTTTTACTTACAGGTACAAGGTAAAATCCATTTACCAAACCAACGGCTGTATATTAGGTACCAGGGGATGTTTTCAAACTGAAGTCACATCTGCAACATTGGGTGGATTTAGAATCACCACCTAAATTTGTAATAATTCTGGCCTGCCATTCTCCAAGATCCATCTGTTTTCTGCACACACTAAGGAGGCAAGCTGAACAGAGATGTTGTAGAAATCACCATCCCTGCATTTTTCAAGTCCTTGATAGTGATATTTCTCCAGAATGTGGTGTTGCTTTTGGTTTACTATTTTTGTAGGTAAAGGCAATACTAGTTGCTTCCACTTCGCCTTTCCTAACTATAAAAACTCTCACTCTATAGGTCAGGAACCAATGTGGGGATTTTTCCCATTGCTGACTATGTCTATCCCCATTATACATTCTAGAACCAAGGAAATAACCACAGGATGGGTTGGGACTCACTGGACCCACTGTAAGATATACCTACCTGAAATCCCATTACAATACTTCTATAAGTCCTATCATTACTGGTGGGCCTATGGCCATTTATCAGTGTGACTGTGCACCATGGAAAAGGTAACAGACTTTTAAAGAATTATTAGACATTGGCTCTCAAATGACATTAATTTCTACAGACCCAAAATGCCACTGTTTTCTATTTAGGGAATGCTGGGAAAATGATTCAAAGTATTCAATTTGGCAGCCTAGCAAGGTGATTTCTCAAAGGGACCAAGACTCCCTTCAAGATTCATTTGCCTCAGGGTCTATTTATGGGGCTACTCAAAGTAAGGCAGTTGGTTCCAGAAATGATCTTAGAAATGAGATATTTAAGAAAGGATTCCAAAATTGAATTATTTGCTAGCCAAGAGGCAAAAAGAGGTATAAGCCAGTAGAAAGCAGTGGGATAACCTTAGCACACTAACATCACAGTTACTAAAAGTCAGTTGTGAATTGGGGTGCAACATAGAATAGTGGCATAAAGCTAGAGCAATATTTCTAGGTTTGGAATGTAATACCTCTAGAACACAAAGAAGCCTATAAGATCTTGTGCTTCTTTTTTCTACAATAGGAGATACAAGAAACAGCTGTTTATGTTGGAATATCATCCTGGAAAACCCTTAACCAGTGAACCCTAAAAATTTCACTGAAGAAAGTCTCTAAATCTTCACAGGTTTCTCTCTTACCATCTGAATCACTTGTGTTTTACCAAGGCCTCCAGCATCCTAGCCAGCTCTTGTTTCTCCTAGTTAATCATTGATGATATTTTGATGTACTAGATCAGTGTAATGTGGGATGACCAAGTGGTCCAAATCTCCTCAAACTACATATCAAATAGAAGAGTTAACATAGCCCAAAGACAAAATTGTTCCTGAATATTGTTTTATATTACACAAGAATGCCAATTGTCTCATGTTCTTTTCTAATCAGAATAGGAAAAATGCATTTACCAAAACAATAGCTGCATATGACATACTTAACTCTATATTAATCTTCTCTGGCAAAGATACCACCTGTACAACAGTGGCTATAGTTGAGACTAGTACTTACTGAGTTTACACTAATCCATTCTCATCCTTCAGTATTCACATGAGCTCTGAAGGGGCCAGACTTGTGAATTAAATGGAGTTGTGTTGGGAACTACCAACCCTGCATTATTTATAATCCTAACAGTGGCACTTACATCACCATCCCTTCTTTAGAAGGATTTCCTGCATCTCAAGATGCTGGATCCTAAAAACTCAAGGCATAGGAGTGCTACAGATAACAACTGTGAATTGTATATTTTCAGGGACTAGGGACATGACTACTATGCTGGTCCAGAGTCAAAAATGACCCACAAAAAACTCACCTTTGCCAGGAATGTACTCATAACCTGGACCTAATATGTCCCTACTCTAACAATGGAGCCATGATGACACTCTGGATCTCTGTTGTTAATGGGGCTTAGCCAAAATAAGAATAAATATTATTTATATGATACAATACATAGTATGTTTGAGAAGTATCTGCTCAAAGTACCAGTACACCACCTTAATTTATCACAAGACCATTTAATTATTGGAACACTATCTTGTGGCAGGGCTCTCTATGCTCCACCTACTAACAATGATAAGGTCTGTGTGGCCAGCTGGACAGTGAATAATCCAGCCTAAATCCAGCCTGAATACATCATATTATTGCTTGTTTTCTTAGACCACTCCTGGTATCAACTATCTTAAATTGGGTTCTCCAGGCAGATTTTAGGAAAAGTTGGTATTTAGTAGAAATGAACATGCATCTAAGGAAGGAATAGGTAATAGAGTTGGTCAGAGGGAAGAGTCAAACCTGAAACAAACTTTATCCAATTCCATGGAGAGTTCTGGAGAATGTACAACTCATTAGTTATCCCACAGGGGATGAGAATGGCTGGGCCTTTATACTTATACTTTATACATTAGGTTGGAAGAGCTTAAAATTGAATGAACTTATTCAAAACTTCAACAAAGGAAATGTAAAATAAGCCAAGTAGAAAAAGTCAAGTATCACATGGTTTCACTTACTTGCAGTGCATAAGAGTTGTAATACAGAGGACAGTAGAAGAAGGAAAGGAAATGGGAAGCAAGGTAATTCAGGAAGAGAAATGAAACATTAGAGACTTTGGACACAGAAACAAACTGAGGGACTTGGAGGGAAGGGGTGGGAGGGATGGGTGACCCTGGTGGTGGGTACTGAGGGCACATATTACATGGAGCACTGGGTGTGGGGCATAAACAATGAATCTTGGAACAGTGAAAAAATAAAATAAATTTAAAGTCAAAAAATAAACAAATACATGAATTAAATTAATAAATAAGTAAATTAATAAATTTAAAAATAAATAAATAATAAAGAGGTAAAGCAATAACCTCACAGGTGCCCCACTATGTTGTCCCTACTAAAAACATTGAGAATTAAAGTGTTTTACTTCTTTGCATAAAGAAAATAAAAACTATCAAAAGTAGTTTTTTAAAAAAAGAAAATATAAAATAACCAGTCATAGCTGAAGTGAAAAAATATACTGAAGGATATCATCAACAGATTAGTGGGTAAAGAAGAATGGATCAGAGATCTGGAAGTCAGGGTAATGGAAAACAACAAAGTTGAACAGCAAAGAGAAAGACAAATACCATAGGATTTCATTCATCTGTGAAATTTAAGAAACAAAACAGATGAACAAAGGGGAAAGGAAGGAAACAGAAAATAAGATAAAAACAGAGAGGGAGGCAAGCCATAATACTCTCATAACTATAGGAAATAAACTAAGGGTGGCTTGATGGGAAGTGGTGGGAAGATGGAGTGATGGGCATTTGTGCTGAACACTGGGTGCTATATTCAACTGATAAACCATTAAATTCTACTCCTGAAACTAATAAACTAATAATACACTATATCTTAACTGAATTTAAATAAAATTATATATATATTATATGTTATATAAGTAATTTTATAATATATATATAATTGTATAAATACCTATAGCATTTTTTACAGAACTAGAATAATCCCTGGGCTGCAAGGTTGGTTCAACATCCACAAATCAATCAATGTGATACAGTACATTAATAAAAGAAAGAACCAGAACCATGTGATCCTCTCAAAAGATGCTGAAAAATAATTTGACAAAGTAAAGCATCCTTTCTTGATCAAAACTCTTCACAGTGTAGGGATGGAGGGATCATACCTCAATATCATCAAAACCATTTATGAAAAACCCACAGCGAATATCATTCTCAATGGGGAAAAACTGAGAGCTTTTCCCCTAAGGTCAGGAACACAGCAGGGCTGTCCACTATCCACTGATGTTCACCATAGTACTAGAATTCCTAGCCTCAGCAAGCAGACAACAAAAAGAAATAAAAGGCATCTGAATTGGCAAAGAAGTCAAATTCTCACTCTTTGCAGATGATATTATACTTTATATGGAAAACCCAAAAGACTCCACTCCAAAACCATTAGGACTCATACAGGAATTCAGTGAAGTGTCAGGATATAAAATCAATGCACAGAAATCTGTTGCATTTCTATACACCAGCAGCAAGGCAGAAGAAAGAGAAATTAAGGAGTCGATCCCATTTACAATTGCACCCAAAACCATAAGATACCTAGGAATAAACCTCACCAAAGAGGCAAAGAATCTGTACTCAGAAAACTATAAAGTACACATGAAAGAAATTGAGGAAGATACAAAGAAATGGAAATGCGTTCTATGCTCATGGATTGGAAGAACAAATATTGCGAAAATGTCTATGCTACCTAGAGCAAGCAACACATTTAATGCAATCCCTATCAAAATATCATCAGAGGGGGCAAGATGGCAGAGAAATAGGAGACCCTGTTTTTCCTGGTCCCCTGAAGTGAGCTAAATATCTACGAGAACACTCTGAACACCCATGAAATCAGCCTGAGTGGTAAGACTACACATTTCTGAAACTCTACAGGGGCAGAAGAGAACCAGTGGGTAGGTAAAGTGGAGTGGGAGCACTTGGACTGATTTTGGTGGATAAACAGAAGAGGGAAAGAGCCACCAAAAGCAACCTTTGGAAAGTAATACCCCAATATGAAAGTGCCCTGTGCTTGGGGACCAGAATCAACTTGGAGTCTGGTTAAAAGCACTGAAAAACCAAATGTCTTATGGGGCAGCTGGTGGAATCTGATGACCACAGGCATGGACGCAGGATGGCTGTAGCCAACACCCGCCAGTACTTGAGTGAACCTGGTGGGGACTCCCTGAGCCCATGACTTTTCACTGCTAGCACCACTGCTCGGGCTGGATGCACCCCCATTTACACTGGAGGCCTCTCCACCCACAGCCTTCCATGCAACATGCAAGACTGCCCAAACTAAGAGCATCTGGTGTGGGTGTGAGCTCCAGACAGCACTCCCAGCAGTGGCAGGCTCATCCAAAGCAATATCACTTGAGGTTTCTGTGGCACGGGGGTGCAGAAACAAACAGGGGCCTGAGGCAACCATTGTGGTGGTGACTGGGTGGTGCACTACTTGTGAGACGTGGCAGTGTGCAGGGAAGTTTGCAGAGTGGGAGTCTGTATGTTTTGGACCATCCAGAAGGGAGCTGACTGAGGCTTCTCTTGAGACTGAGGTCTAGGGGCGGACAGCTTACTTTGCTCTGACTCTTTGAAAAGCCTCAAAAAGCCACAAAAGAACAAAAACCTCCAGAGAACAAAAGCCTGAAAAACTGCTTTCCATAGAGCTCAGCCCCTTGATAGTGGGCAGGGTGACTCAGCCCAAACAAGGTTAACTGAAAAACAACATGGCAGGCCCCTCCTCTAGAAGGCAAGCCAAAAGAACAAGAGGACAACCACCAAAGGGTCTCCATAAAACTGTAAAACCTCAACATCTGGGAGGAAACAATGTATTAAGCTCCCGGTACTGCCCCCAAACCCATATATTTTATAGCTACAGCTTTTCTTTCCATTTTTTAAAAATTTCTTTTCATTTTTTTTTCAAATTTTTTTTAATTTTAAATTCATTCTCAAGATTCTTGTTCTTTTATTTTTTAACCTACTTATTATTACAACTTGATGTTTACTACAACATTCCATAATAACTTTAACTTGACCTTTTTTCATATATATACCTGTGTTTCTTTCTTTCTTTTTTTAAAAATATACATATAGATATAAGCTTCAAGGTAATCCTTATTTCCTATTCAATACTACCCATATATATAAACAAGTTTTAATTTCCCTATACCAGGGAAAGTTGAGTCCTCTAATAAAAATAACAAGATACACCCAGGAGGAACTGAAATACATTCCTCACCCACATCAAGGGTTGTGACCATCTTCACATCTTATTCTTCTGTCAGTGTTTCTGTGTATTTGTTTTCACCTTTGTACTATATAAATCTTATTCTTTGTGGTTGTTTGGGCTGGGTTTTGCTTTTTTTTTTTTCTCCTTTCTTTTACTTTTGACAGTCTTTTTGTTTATTCTTTTTGTTTTTGTACCATATAAATCTTACCTTTGGGACCCATTTTGGTTGGGATTTTTCTTTCCTTGTTCTATCTCTTTTTTCTTCTTTCTTTTTGGTGGTGATTTCTGATTGCTCCAAAACTTTCCAGTGGGCAACTTGCCTGGATCATGGTTGAAATATTCAGCTACACATCCCCTCAATCACCCCTCACCAAAATGACTTAGAGGAGGAACACCCAACAGAAGAAAAATTCAGAAACTGCAACTTCTGTCACAGAACCACTAGATATTGACAAAAACAATATGACAGAAATGGAATTCAGGGTAGCAATTATCCAAGCAATGGCTAAGTTGGAAAAGACAATTAGTGGAAACACAGAATCTCTAAGAGCAGAAGTGAGAGCTGACCTGGCAGAGGTTAAAATTTATCAAGGAGATCCAATATAATCTAAATACTCTTAACAGCTAGGGTAAGTGAAGCAAAAGATTGCATTAGTGATCTATAACACAGATTGATTGAGAAGGGGGAGCAGGGGAAGTCTTAGAACAAACAGTTAAAATCCCACGAAAATAGAATTAGGGAAATAAATGATGCCATGAAACATTCCAATATCAGAATTATTTGGATCCTTGAGGGAGGAGAGAGGGAGAGAGAAGACTGGAAGATATAATTGAACAAATCCTGGATGAAAATTTCCCTAATCTGAGCAATGAAACAAGTGTTCATGTCCTAGATGCAGAGAAGACACCTCCCCCAAGATCAATGAGGTTAGAGAAACCTCCAGGCATATAACTGTGAAATTCACTAATTATAAATGCAAAGAATATATCTTAAAGTCAGCTAGGAGGAAGCAATCACTTACATAAGGATGGAGAACTATCAGAATAACATCAGACCTATCCACAGACACTTGGTAAGTCAGAAATGGTTAATAAGACATATTCAGGGCACTAAATGAAAAAAATATGCACCCAAGGATACTCTATCCAGCAAGACTGACTTTCAAAATGGATGGAGAGATAAAGAGCTTTCAGGACCAGCAAGAGCTAAAAGATTCTGTGACCACCAAGCCAGCACTACAAGAAATATTAAGGAGGGGGTTCTATAAAAGAGAAAAGAACACAAGGAGGATAGTAAACAGAAATTTACAGAGGCAATCTATAGACACAAGGACTTCACAGGCAACATGATGGCAATAAAAACGTATCTTTCAATAATCACTGTCAACGTGTATGGCCTAGATGTTGCCATAAAACAGCACAGGGTTGCAGACTAGATAAAACGACAGGACTCATTCATATATCATCTAAAGATACATCCAGACTGAAAGTGAGTGGATGGAGAACCATCTTTCATGCCAACGGGCCTCAAAAGAAAGCTGGGGTAGTAATTCTCTTAGCAGATAAATTATATTTTACTCTGAAGACTGTAGTCAGAGATACATAAGGACACTACATCATTCTTAAAGTGTCCATATACCAAGAAGATCTAACAATTGTAAATATTTATGTCCCCAACATGGAAGCAGCCAACTACATAAGCCAACTTTTAAGCAAAGTAGAGTCATATTGATACAAATACATTAATTGTAGTAGATCTTAACATGCCACTTGTTGGGACCTCCTGGCGCCCACTAGTTTGCGGCCATTAGTGGAAGTTGGCTGGGGTGGCCTCTTAGGCTTCTCCGGAATACTTCTGCATACGTGACCTAGCTGAATCTTCCCGCGCTTGGCCAACCCGCGCACGGACTGGCGAACTTAGCCCTGCCCAGCAGTCTGGTCTGAAATCTGCCTAAGGCCTTAGTGATAGCCACGTAATGAGTTCCTATTGGCCCCTGCTACTTCTTTTACTCCCTCCTCTCCCCTCTATATAACTGTGTCTCTGATACAATAAAGGTGAGATTGCTGTGCCTTCATGGCTGACTCAACTCCCAGCTCAGTGTGGTTTCTTTCCCAGTTTTCAGAGAGGTGGCCGGGCCATCGACACTTACCATCTCGCTCAGCCCCCGGAGGATAACAGGCTGGTCCAGTTATCCCTCCCCCGTACCAGTGTTGCAGAGAGAGAGCAACAGCCACTCTCAGCATAGACAGATCATCAAACAGAAAATCAACAAAGAAACAAGGGCTTTGAATGACACTTTGGACCAGATGGACCTCATAGATATATTCAGAATTCCAGCCTAAAACAACAGAATACTCATTCTTCTCGAATGCATATGGAACTTTCTCCAGAATAGACCAGCACTAGATCACAAATCAGGGCTCAACCAATACCAAAAGATTGAGATTATTCCCTAAATATTCTCTGACCACAATGCCTTGAAACTGGAACTCAACCGCAACAAAAAGTTTGGAAGGAATTCTAACACTTGGAAGTTAAAGACTATCCTGCTCAAGGATTTTTGAAACAACCAGGAAATCAAAGAAGAACTTAAACATTTCATGGAAACCAATGAGAGTGATAATACATCGATCTAAAACCCTTGAGATATGGCAAAGGCAGTTCTAAGGGGGAAATACATAGCCATTCAAGCCTCACTCCAAAAAATTGAAAAATCCCAAATACACCAACTCTCTTTATACCTTAAAGAACTGTAAATTAAACAACAAATTAAACCAACCCCCCACACAGGAAGGGAAATAAGATTAGAGCAGAGATAAATGAAATAAAAACTAGAGATACAGTAGAACACATCAATGAAACTAGAAGCTGGTTCTGTGAAAGCATTAATAAGATCAATAAACCATTGGCCAAACTAATCCAAAAGAAAAAGGAGAGGGCCCAAATTAATAAAATTATGAATGAAAAGGGAGAGAGCAAGACTAACGCAAAGGAAATAGAGACAATCACTAGAAATTATTATTAACAGTTATGCCAATAAGTTAAACAACCTAGAAGATATGGATGCATTCCTGGAAACATGTAAACTTCCAAGATGAAACAAGAAGAAATTGACAATCTGAATAGACCAATATCTAGTAACGAGATTGAAACAGTGATCAAAAACCTCCCAAACAACAAGAGCCCAGGACCTGACAGAATTCTACCAAACACTTGAAGAAGAAATAATACCTATTCTCTTGAAGCTGTTTCAAAAAATAAAAACAGAAGGAAAACTTCCAGACCCTTTCTATGAACCCAGCATTACTTTGACCACCAAACCAGGCAAAGGCCCCAACCAAAAGGAGAATTTTGGACCAATGTCCCTGATGAATATGCATGCCAAGATTCTCAACAAGATCCTAGCTAATAGGATCCAAAAGTATATTTAAAAAAAATTATCCAACATGATCAGGTGGGATTTATCCCTGGGACACGAGTGGTTCAACATTCACAAATCAATAAATGTAATAGAACAAATAAATAAGAGAAGAGAGAAGAACCACATGGTACTCTCAATTGATGCAGAAAAAGCATTTGACAAAATATAGCATGCATTCCTGATTAAAACTCTTCAAAATATAGGGATAGAGGGAACATTCTTCAGTTTCATAAAATCTATATGAATATCATTCTCAATGGGGAAAAGCTGAAAGCCTTCCCATGAGATCAGGAACAAGACAAGGGTGCCCACCCTCACCACTATTGTTCAATATAGTGTTAGAAGTGCTAGCAAAAGGAATAAGACAACAAAAAGAAATAAAAGGTATTTGAATTGGCAAGGAAGTTAAACTCTTTCTCTTCGCAGATGACATGATACTCTATATGGACAACCCAAAAGACTCCACCCCCAAACTACCAGAACTCATACAACAATTCAGTAATGTGGCAGGATACAAAATCAGTGCACAGAAATCAGTTGCATTTTTATACACTAACAATGAAAATATAGAAAGGGAAATCAGAGAATCAATTCCATTTATTATGGCACCAGGAACCATAAGATACTTTGGGATAAACCTAACAAAGAAGTAAAGGATCTGTACTCAAGGAACTTCAGAACACTCATGAAAGAAATAGAAGAAGATACAAAAAGATGGCAAAGCATTCCATGCTCATGGATCAGAAGAATAAACATTGTCAAAATGTCTATAATGCCCAGAGCAAACTATACTTTCAATGCTATCCTGATCAAAATTCCACCAACATTCTTCAAAGTGCTGGAACAAATAGTCCTAAAATTTATATGGAACCCGAAAAGACTCTGAATTGTTAAGGAAATGTTGAAAAAGAAAAACAAAGCAGGGGGCATCATGTTACCTGATTTCAGGCTTTATTACAAAGCTGTGGTCACCAAGAAAGCATGGTACTGGCACAAAAACAGACACACAGACCAATGAAACATAGTAGAGAATCTATATATGTATTTTCAACTCTATGGTCAAATAATCTTCCACAAAGCAGGAAAAAATATCCAGTGGAAAAAAGACAGTCTCTTCAATAAATGGTGCTGGGAAAATTGGACAGCTACATATAGAAGAATGAAACTTGATTATCTCTTACACCATACACAAAGATAAGCTCAAAATGGAGAAAGGCTTCAATGTGAGGCAGGAATCTATCAAAATCCTAGAGGAGAACATAGGCAGTAACTTCTTTGACACCAGCCACAACAACTTCTTTCAAGACACATCTCCAAAGGTAAAGAAAACAAAAGCAAAAATGAACTTTTGGTACTTCATCAAAATAAAAAGCTTCTGCACAGCAAAGAAAACAGTCAACAAAACAAAGAGGTAACCCACGGAATGGAAGAAGATATTTGCAAATGACAATATAGACAAAGGGCTAAATCCAAGACCTATAAAGAACTCCTCAAAATCAACATCCCCCCAAAAAAGATGATCACATCAAAATAATGGGCAGAAGACATGAACACATACGTGTCCATAGAAGACATACAAATGGCTAACACACACATGAAAAAATGTTTTTCATCATTAGCCATCAGGGAAACTCACATCAAAGCCACATTGAGATACCACCTTACACCAATTAGAATGGCCAAAATTAACAGTACAGGAAACAACAAGGGCTGGAGAGGTTGTGGGGAATGGGGAACCCTCTTACACTGTTGGTGGTAATGCAAGTTGTTGCAGTCACTTTGGAAACCAGTGTGGAGATTCCTTAAAAAATTAAAAATAGAGTTACCCTATGACCCTATAATTGCACTACTGGGTTTTTACCCCAAAGATACAGATCTAATGAAAAGAAGGGCCATATGTACCCCAATGTTCATTGCAGCAATGGCCACAATCACCAAACTGTGGAAAGAGCCAAGGTGCCCTTCAACAAATGAATGGAAAAAGAAGATATGGTCCATATATACAATGGAATATATGCCTCCATCAGAAAGGATGACTAACCAACTTTTGTAGCAACATGGATGGGATTGGAGAAAATTATGCTAAGTAAAATAAGCCAAGCAGAGAAAGTCAAGTATCATATGGTTTCATTTACTTGTGGAGCATAAGGAGTAATATGGAGGGCAGTGGGAGAAGGAAAGGAAATGTGAACTGGGTCAAATCAGAGAGGAGGATGAAGCATGAGAGACTTTGGACTCTCTGAGAAACAAACTGAGGGTTTGGGAAGGAAGAGGGGAGGGGGGATGGGTGGACCTGCTGGTGAGTATTGAGGGCACATATTGCATGGAGCACTGGGTGTGGGACATAAACAATGAATCTTGGAACACTAAAAAAATAAATTAGTATTCAAAAACACCATCAAAGCTTTGTAAAGAAATGGAACAAATAATCCTAAAATTTATATAGAACCAGAAGAGACCCTGAATAGCCAGAGGAATGTTGAAAAGAAAAGAAAGTTGGTGGCATCATAATTCCAGACTTCAAGATCTATTACAAAGCTGTAATCATCAAGACAGTATGATACTGACACAAAAAGAGACACATAGACCAATGGAACAGAATAGAGAACCCAGAAATGGAAACCTTGAATTCTATGGTCAACTCAACTTCAACAAAGTAGGAAAGAATGTCCTGTGGAAAAAAGACAATCTTTTCAACAAATAGTGTTGGGAAAATTGGACAGCCACATACATGGACCATTTCTTTAAACCACACACAAAAATAGACTTAAAATGGATGAAAGACCTCAATGTGAATAGAAATCCATCAAAATCCTTGAGGAGAACATAGGCAGCAACCTCTGTGACCTCAGCCACAGCAACTTTTTCCTAGAAACATTGCCAAAGGCAAAGGAAGCAAGGGCAAAAATCAATTACTGGGACTTCATCAAGATCAGAAGCTTTTGCACAGTAAAAGAAACAGTCAACAAGATCCAAAGACAACTGATGGAATGGGAGAAGATATTTGCCAATGACATATCAAATAAAGGGCTAGTATCCAATATCTATAAGGAACTCCTAAAACTCAACACCCAAAGAACAAATAATCTAATCAAGAAACAGTCCGAAGACATGAACAGATATTTCTCCAAAGAAGACATTCAAATGGCCAACAGACACATGAAAAAATGCTCAACATCCCTCAACATCAGGGAAATACAAATCAAAACCACAGTGAGATATCACCTTACACCAGTCAGAATAGCTAAAATTAACAAGTCAGGAAACAACAGATGTTGGTGAGGATGTGGGGAAAGGGGAATCCTCCTACACTGTTGGTGGGAGTGCAAGTTGGTGCAGCTACTCTGGAAAACAGTATGGAGATACCTCAAAAATTTGAAAATAGAGCTATCCTATGACCCAGCAATTGTACTACTGGTATTTACCCTAAAGATACAAATGTAGTGATCCGAAGGGGCTTATGCACCCAAAAGTGTATAGCAGCAAAGTCCACAATAGCCAAACTATGGAAATAACCTAGATGTCCATCAACAGAAGAATGGATAAAGAAGACACACACACACACACACACACACACACACACACACACACACACACACTGGAATACTATGCAGCCATCAAAAATGAAATACTGTCATTTGCAATGACATAGACGGAACTGGAGGATATTATGCTGAGTGAAATAAGTCAATCAGAGTAATACAATTATCATATGATCTCTCTGATATGAGGAATTTAAGAGGCAGGGAAGGGAGTTGCAGGGGGTAGGGAGGGGGAAAAAATGAAACAAAATGGGACCAGGGAGAAAGACAAACCATAAGAGACTCTTAATCTCAGGAAATAAACTGAAGGTTGCTGGGGGGTGGGGGAAAAGGGATAGGGTTGCTGGATTATGGAATAAAATAAAATAAAACAAAAAATAAATAAAATAATATAAAATAAAATAAAAATAAAATAAAAATAATTAAATTAAATTAATAAAATATAAAATAATAAAATAAAAATAATTTTAAGATTTTTTTATTTATTTGACAGAGAGAAACACAACCAGAGGGGGAACACAAGCAGGGGGAGTGAGAGAGGGAGAAGCAGGCTTCCCCCCGAGCAGGGAGCCCGATGAGGGACTCGATCCCGGGTCTCCAGGATCATGACCTGAGCCAAAGGCAGTCGCTTAACCAACTGAGCCACCCAGGCACCCCTAATAAAATAAAATTTAAAATTTAAAATTAAATTAAAATTAAATATAAAATATAAAATAAAATAAGAAAAATACTGCATAAGAATATAATCAATAATCTTGTACTGATGAGACTACACTCACTATAATGACCATTAAGTAATTTATAGAATTGTCATATCACTATGTTGTGTACTTGTCAATTATATTTGAATAATAAAGTAAAAGAAAAACTAAAGATATTGTATAGAAACTATACTTGAATAATAAAGTAAAAGAAAAACTAAAAAAGAAGTTTATGGTAGATACTAACAGGCAATGTAGTTGACATAGTAACTTCTGGCCTCTAGATCACTCTTTTGGTGGTACACTGCTTTGAAAATAGAGCTAGCCCTCTAACTGCAATCTCGTTGGGCAATTCTAAACACTTTGTAAAACCTAATTTTATTACATTTGTGCTTGAATTATTTGGGACCTTTTCTATATACTAATCATCCTATAAGTTAATCACCCTAGGTTTCATTTCAATAAGACTTAGTATTCCCACAGGGTTTCCCTTGCCAACATCTGTTGTTCCCTAAGTTAATTTCAGCCATTCTGACTGGTGTGAGGGAGTATTGCATTGTGGTTTTGATTTATATTTCCCTGATGTTGAGTGGTGTTGAGCATTTTTTCATGTGTCTGTTAGCCATTTATAACAGATATTCTATCGAGAATCCTGATGTCCCCACAAACTTGGGTTGGAGGTAACCTTCTTCTGATGATTCCTTAAATTACCACCACTGGACTTATATAGAACCAAGAAAGATCCATTGAACACCCTTTTCACAAATCACACTGCTTATAAATTCCAAGATTCATTTTTGTACCTTTCCTATTTCATTTCTGTAAGAAACATTCCCTTTTCCAATGTCAGATTGGTTTCACACATCATTCTACCTATACCAATTTCTCATGTCATACTTATTTTACAATATATTGCCTATTTGCCTTTGGACATCTCAAAATTCAGGCATGTTTGTCAGGGTTTGGAATTTTACCCTATTTGTAAGCTAATAAGCTGACTTGTTACTATTTCATGGATACTTGCAACAGACAAGACTACTAGATGAGAGACAAAGGATTTTATACTAATAGCAAAAGAAGCAACATGAACATGTTGGTTCTACATTCCTATGCCTCCCTAAAGCCCATGAGAAAGATGTGGCAGAACCTAGGTAGATGTTATAGGCAGTGGATTTGCAATGCAATCAAGAAACCTTTAACTTGGAAAGCCCACTATTTTGGAACAAGCAGTAAATAACCCTGTTTCTTTTCCCCTGAGGGAGAACACTATCTCATCCTTCAGGATTGCTCACTGAAAATACAACCCTAAGAATTTGCCCAGGTCAAGAATGATCAGGGCTTCACATTCTTGAAATACTCAAGAAACACATATAGGAACATTCGAGGCCCATTGCTGATTGGCAATGAGCTCTGAGAGACCATTGCCTCTCCCAACAGTTTGCTTCTTCCAGTTGGTCTGTCTGACATATATAATTCAGAGTCCACATGGAAACTTTCATTCCTAATGCAACAAGCTAAGAAGAGATAATTGAAGTGGTACCTGGGTCGATCAGTCAGTTAAGTTTCTGCCTTCAGCTCCATTCATGATCTTGGTGTCGTGAAATATCGAACATCACACATTGGGCTCTCTGCTTAGTGAGAAGCCTGCTTCTCCCTCTCCCTCAGTGTGCTCTTGTGCTTTCTCTCAGATACAATTTTTTTTAAAAAGAGGGATAGCTGAAAAACTTCCTAAAGCTTGCTCATCAGGTTTCTGACATTTTAGTGATAAGAAATAATTTAAAATTTTCTTCCCTCCATGTTTTTGTCCTCATACTTTTGTTCAGTTATGTAGTCACTACCAATCACATAGAATTCACTGAAATTTGACCCAACTAAAGTAGTAGCTTAATTTCTGCAGCCAGTTTTGAGTGTCACAATATATCAAGGCAGTTCTTCGGGGGAGGGGAATGATTTTCCAAGAAATCCCTATATAATTTGTGATCTTAAAGAGCATATAGTAAAGATTCTTATTCTTGAACAGCTTTGTTTTTCTTACTACCTATTCTAATTATTAGACTTTACAGCAATCAATGTGTATTTTATCCTAGTAACATTTTTAAAGTTGGAAAATAAGCAGTCATTTGCCTTGTAGTTGTAGTTATTTTCAAATGTTATGCTAATAGCATAATTATGCCTACTTTTATGATTTAATATGAAAGTAAAAATGAGTTTTTCTTGTTAGAGTATGCTAATGTTGGAGAGACTATTCAAGTTTGTTTTTGTTTGTGAAAGGGGGCCTAGAATAACATCATCTGTGGAAACTATTATAGTACATATTACCTAAATCTTGCCCTGTAGCTTTTAAGACAGAAGAAGTTACGTTTCACAGAGACCAAGTTAATACCCTTCTCAAATTTGCTCAGGTCCAACTGCTTGTTGGTGCTTGGCTGCATGGTCAATGGAAAACCCCAACTGCCATCATCATCTCATTTCCAGCCTTATCAGTCATCTTTATTTCCCCCAGGGAGAAGGCTGGACTCTGACCCTGTATCCCTAGCACCTGCCATGTGAGGAGTCACAGGCACCCAAGTCCAGCCTGGTACAACTCAGAGGCTGCAGCTTCACCTACCACTTGTGGACTTGGGCAGAATCCCATGCATCAAGGAGAATTAGATCTAGCTTTTCTAGAAGCTTCCTGCAGAGGCCAAGTGACAACCTCAAAATGCAGAAGATTTGATGCCAGTAGGATATGAGGGTAAGTGGAAGCCAGCAGATTATTCATTCTTCATTCCTCCAAACCAGCCACAAGGAACCACCATTCTTTGGAAACAGACATTGTGGTAGACCTGGAGATTCTCCAGCCAGACTCTGCTTCAAGTAAGTGCTTGATTCCAAGCTGGGGAAGTAATATTAGAAGACAAGCTCTAAGTGACAGCTGTAGAGAACTCCTTTGCCTAAGGTCACACCCTCCCAGGGCAGCCTGCATTTGGTGTCTGACCACTGAGGCCTGGCAGGACACTGATGAGCAGTATTAACTGCAGACCACTCCACCCTGTTGGTCAAGGCTTTGGCCTACATCACATTTCAATTTCTCTTTGCCTAGTCTGCCTCCTTTCCCTTCCTTTCACAAGTGGGCATCCCTTATAGCCCAAAGCCCTTCTAGGCAATGACTTCAAAAGAATCCAAGCTATGAGAGAGGTCACATGTGATCAGTGAGAACATGACCATTTTGGTAACATAGCATCTTTTTGCTTTTTCTGAAACTCAGGGGTAGCAGAGTTAGAGCTGAGGAGCAGAACAGAAAGCACAAAATACAATGTTAAGTTAATCCTTGTGAATTCTAGTTAGAGAATAAGATTGCCAGGCTTGAATTCTTTAAATGCTTTTTCAAATGTCTACTTAAGTTTTAAGTATGTCACTTTAAAAGTAAAAACATGGGAAAAATAGATAATACTAATGTATCAGCAAAATAGCTACTATATGGTTAAAAATCAAGATCATTATTTGACCCAGGTCATTCATTACCTAATTTTAACAAGTTTCTAGTCACCAGAAATAAATGTTAAGGTTATTATATTCATAGAGGCTTAAGTTCACAATTTAGGTGAAAATTTAAGGAGAAATTGAGCAGTCTACCATTACAATTGGAAATTTTTTTAATCCATGGCTCATGGAGCACTGGGTGTGGGGCATAAACAATGAATCTTGGGACACTGAAAAAATAAAATAATTTAAAAAAAATCCCTGGCTCACTATGATAAATGTGGTCACCATCTGTCAAACATTACAATCTTGTTGACTATATCCTCTATGCCATACTTTTTCATCAGAATTTTAAATACATTCCATTCCACAAAATGTTTTAGTGTTTTCATTTGGCCTATAATAAATATAATTAGCTTAATAAACACATAATAAACACAATTAGCTATATGCATTCTTATAAAGTTCTGATCAACTCAAGTCACCCAACATCTTTTATGTGGGTCCTTTCTCCTTCATCACTTTTAATCCCCCATTCTTTTTTTGTTTGTTTTTTTTTTAAAGATTTTGTTTACTTGAAAGATAGTGAGAGGGGACATGAACAGGGAGCCTGATGTCGGGCTGACCCCAGAACCTTGGGATCATGACCTGAGCCAAAAGAAGATGCTCAACCAACTAAGTCACTCAGGTGCCCCTAATTTGTCATTCTTCCTGACCCAGGCTCACACACATCTTCTCCCAATAAATTAATGTACCTAAGTTTTGTCTCAGGATCTATTTTCTAGACGAAAATAGGTTAGAAATATCAGAAGGACAAAACTTCCTTTTCCAAGCAATGACAAAAAAAAGTACCAGTATTCTCTGTAATAGCCTACCTGTCCACTGCACCCAATATTCAATATATCAAGCTCTGCTGGGCATCAGGCAAGTGTGATCCTAGCCACTGAGGGATATAACAACCAAGAGTAAGTCCTTACCCTCATGGAGTTTGAACATAAGGGAGACAATCAGGTAGTACTGTAAGTACCATACAGGAAACAAAATAGGATGTGGAGTGAGGAGTGAGGGGAAGGAAGCAATTTTATTTTATATAAGATTGCCAATGAAAATGGCACCTTTTGGATTTACTGCAGTCTGGCATTAACAGCTATTATTAAATGAATACATTTTGTATTACTTGCTGTCATTTTTCACTTCCCTTTATTTTACTTAGCACACTCAAAGAGTTGTTGTCTGGTTATTTGTATAGTTTCTACATCTAGGTTTAGCTTTAAACCAAAAGGAAAATGTGGTGATTTTTCCCACTATTATTTCGTTATAGAATGCCAGTGACAGAACACACATACCGTGGTGTGAGAAAGCGGGTGGCCTGAGACTGTTAGGTGTTTAAGGTCTTCCAGCACGTAACAGAGACCTGCCTCATTTTCATATCTATTTTATCCAACCATAGAATGGAGAGAACACCCAAGTAATTGAACCAATGGTAAGTTTTGGTCTATAAAAGTTATGATTTTTCAGCCATTCTTCCTTTAAAAGCATATCCACTTTTGAAAAAGTGAATGTTGGGCACCTGGGTGGCTCAGTTGGTTAAGCAACTGCCTTCGGCTCAGGTCATGATCCTGGAGACCTGGGATCGGGTCCCACATCAGGCTCCCTTGCTTGGCGGGAAGCCTGTTTCTCCCTCTTTCACTCCCCCTGCTTGTACTCCCTCTCTGGCTATGTTTCTTTCTGTCAAATAAATAAAATATTTTTTTAAAAAAAGAAAATCGAATGTACAGTTGGCCCTTGAGTAATTTGGATTTGAACTATTCAGGTCCACTAATACATGAATATTTTTGGTTTTGTATTTTGTTTTGTTTTTAATACATGAATATTTTTGATCAACAATAGAGTACTGCAAATGTATTTTATCTTCATACTTTTCTTAGTAACATTTTCTTTTTTCTCAGTTAAAGAATACAGTTTGTAATATATATAACATATAAAATATGTGTTAATTGAGTATTTATGCTATTAGTAAGGCTTCCAATCAATAGTAGGTTAGTAGTAGTTAAGTTTTGGGGGATTTTTACACAGGCAGTGAGCATTCATATCCCCTACATTTCTCAAGGGTCAACTGTAAATCATCAGATTTGAAGTGTTCTTTAATACATACATTTGCTCCTTGTAACTATTGTATAGATTAAGTATAATGTTGGATAGATTAGGAAAGAAAATCCCTCAAAGTCACACAGAAGTTAAAGATGGGCTCTCAACTCAGATCCATTTATTCACCACATCATGGTTTCAAACTGAAATTCATTATAGAAAACATCTGAATTGCTCTACCTTTAGTTTATCTAGAAGTGATAGGGTTCTTATTTAACAGTTTTTTTATAAATTCCAAAAATAGTTGCATATATTACCTTATTTGGATAGTTTACTAACCAAGTATATAATTATTTACATTTATACCACAGGATTACAAGAGGTAGCAGTTTAAGTTTTTGGACATTTAGGCAGCTATGAGACTTAGCTTGACTTAACAACATAAGATCAACTGATTTACTCTGAAGGACTAGATCTGGACAGAGGCAACCAAGATCATCCTATAGAAGTAGTTGGTCCAGTAAGCTAAGCTCTTCTTGTGACAGTGTACAAGAAAGGAAAATCTCACATAATACTAGAAATTTGTGCATAGATGTGAACTACAGCCAATAGGCTAGATTATTTGTTTTGACACATGACCTACCAAGGACCATACTATTTTCTCTCACACATTATCAACTATCTAGAATCCACCCTGGAAAAGCTACCCAGCCCTTGATATCAGGTCCTGTTTTTGGAGAATCTGAAACATAAGTTTGTTTGTACTGATAGGGAAAGATCTATACAATATATTAAACAGAATTATAAATTATTTTTAGTGTGCTAAGGTATGACATAGTATTTGTACTGTGATTCTACTTTGTGGAAAATTAAGTATACACACAGAACCTCTAGAAGGAAACAAAAATGATTTCTTCTAGCAAGAGGAATCAGATTGCTAGGGGAAAGGACAGAGAAGAGACTAAAATTTTTTCAATGAGTAATTAATTTATATATAATAATATGAAATTAAAAAGATACAAAATAAGGAAAATTAGGAGTTCAAGGCAAGGTGGTAGGAAAAAATGAGGTAATAGACTGAGGTCTAATAACCCCAATACTCAAAAATCTTATAAATAAAATATTCAAAGGTAAGGAGTACAGGACAGGCATAGGTAATTTATGGGGAAACAAGTGGCCATTAGGTATTATGAATCATACTCAAATTCCCAAGCAAGCAAAGAAGTATGCTTTCTCAATTTTCATATTTCAGGGTAGCAAAGATGAGGGAATGTCACTTAGAATCTGAAAGAAAGCAGGAAGATAGAATTGCCCAAGCAACAAGTAGGCCTAAGGGCAATTAGATGAAAGGATTGGAAAATATACCTAAATTTTGACCCTGCTGCTCTAATTCCTAAGAATAACCTCCAGAAGTAGACAAATACAAGGCATTCAAAGTTTGCACAATAATATACTAGGCACTATCCTGCTAGGTAATGAAAGAAGGTCCCTCAACTCCAGAGACTGTTCCTAGAAATTGAGAGAGCCAACCTCATCAGATCCCTCCATCATGTTCTATATCCTAGAAAATGATAACACCATTCACATAGAATCTCTAGAGAGAAAGCCCTAACCTTTGGGCTAGGAAGGAGGAAGATACATATGAATCATATCAAATGTCCGAATTGGACTCCTTTTTTTGCTTCTGGCCCAATATGAAGGAAGTAAAGTTGAGAAAGTTGGGAGAACCTAAGAAAAAAAGGTGGTAGTGGTCTCTAAAAGTCCCTGGGAGGGACAGAAAAGGTGGAGAAGGTAAATAGGTAACTAAACCATAGTGGTCTTTTCTAAATTGTTAATTATCCAGTAGAGACAATTCACCAAGACTTAGAATAACTTGGTGGTAAGTATTGGACTAGCAACCAAGTGTCCAAAATCCTAGCTCCAAGATACTTTTTTTTTTGTACCAAAAATGCTTATTCTTGCTGGGAAATAACACAACATATCACACTTTTTTTTTTTTGTACCAAAAATGCTTATTCTTGCTGGGAAATAACACAACATATCACAAGACAAAAGCTAGGTTCCAAAATAGCTTGTGCCCTTCTTCCAGTAAAATCCCTCTTTCTGTCACAGACATCCCTGGGGCCCAGGAGGACATATGGCTCAAGTGGTCCTAAGCCTAGGGTAGAGCATCAGAGAAGGTCAAGGGGCTAGTATGCTTCTGCCCCCTCTCCAGTGGGACTATGCCATCCTGACCTGTTACTATCAGGTCTAGCTGTTTTTAAACAAATAAGGTAAAACAAAAAAAACAAACAAAAATGTTAGGCTGGCATTAGCTCTACTCCAAGAAAGTAGAGCATAAGTAGTCTGAGCAGTCAAAAGGACAAGAATCTTAGCTTTTAGAATGGTCTCATTGTAAGCACACAGTGTATAACCCTCATGTCTGTAGCTCACACCTGACATGGGGGAGATAGGAAGTTCAGGGGTAAAGAGGTGGGCCCACTTTAGGACTGTCCACCATGAGCTATCAACTCAAAAGTAGTTCTCATTCAAAATCCCCCTACCAATTGGAAGCAGAAAATAGTTTCTTCTGAGTCATTCAGCAATTAACCATTAGTGAAACATACCTCTGTTGTATTCAAAAAGCCACATAAACCTGAGCTCTAGATCCAAAACAATAAGACTTTTCTGAATACAGTCTGCACAGACCTTACCATGGTGAGCCTGGCACTTTGTGTAGGCACATCTACCCTTATCCTCTGCAAACTAGCTTTTTTTCACTCTTTTTCCTTAGAAGTAAATAATCAAGAACATGCCATTCCAATGTACTTTCCTATAGGGTAGGGAACACTAAGTGGCCCTCACATTTGTAAATGCTGCGAATATTCTGGTCACTATTTAGACAATGGCTGCCACCACAACTGACCCACCTCCTGCTATCACCTCTAAAACACATTTTCTTAGGGTGCACGGGTGGCTCAGTCAGTTAAGCATCTGCTTTTGGCTCAGGTCATGATCCAGGGTCCTGGGATTGAGCCCCACACTGGGCTTCCTGCTCAGCATCCTCTACTTGGGGCTCACTGCCAAATAAATAAAATCTTTAATAAAAAAATATAATTAAAAAAAAACTTTCTCTAGAGAATCGCTCTCTGTCCTCAATTAACCAACATAAGAATTACGATTGTCAACTCTCAATCTTGAATGTTACCTCTTCTGGGACAAAACCCTCCTAGCCATTGAAAAATAGGTGCACTTTGGGCACCTGGGTGGTTCCATCGGTTAAGAAGCTGTCTTCTGCTTGAGTCATGATCCAGGGTCCTGGAATCGAGTCCCACATTAGGCTCCCTGCCTGCAGGGAAAGCCTGCATCTCCCTCTCCCTCTGCCTGTCACTCTGCCTACTTGTGCTATCTCTCTGTCAAATAAATAACTAAAAATCTTTAAGAAAAAGAAAGAAAGGAAAAAAAAGAGAGAAAGAAAAAAGAAAAATAGATGCATTTAAATTTCACTGTACCTTTTAGCATATTTACCAAGTTCCCTAAAAGATGGAATATTTTAGGAAGGCATGGCATTTTAGCAGCTGATCTTCAGAAAGCCTATGGGGCAGTTACCTTATAACTACACAGGGAATTGCAGGCCAGAAGTTTCTAAATGAAAATCACAATTGCAACTAGGAAGTGAGAGTAGTTGACTTGATAAGTCTAAATACAACCAAGAACTTTTAAATTTCATCCGCTTATTTTTTATTGTGCCTACAAAACTGTTTAAAATAGCAGATGCCCTTCCACAGATGAATGGATAAAGAATATATGGTTCATATATACGATGGAATATTACGCCTCCATCAGAAAGGATGAATACCCAACTTTTGTATCAACATAGACGGGACTGGAAGAGATTACGCTGGGTGAAATAAACCAAGCAGAGCAAGTCATTATCATATGGTTCCACTTACTTATGGAGCATAAGGAATAACATGGAGGACATTAAAAGAAGGAAATAAATGTGAATTGGGGTAAATTGGAGAGGGAAACAAAGCATGAGAGACTGTGGACTCTGAGAAACAAACAGGGTTTTGGAAGGGAGGGGGTGGGGGATAGGTGAGCTTGGTGGTGGGTATTAAGGAGGGCATGTATTGCATGGAGCTCTGGGTGTGGTACATAAACAATGAATCTTGGAACTCTGAGAAAATAAATTATTAAACAAAAAAAATAATAAAATAACATGTGACTCAAATTATCTCTATAGGACAGAGTTGCCCTCAAGGCAATTAAGAGGTAGCTCCCTGTGCTGAGAACTATTCCCAAGCATCAGAAGGTTGATACTAGTGGTACAAAAGGGTGGCCATCCAGGCTGTGGATGCTCTAGCAAAGCCTTGGCATACCTGCTATTTTGTCCTTCTGCTCTGCTCCCTGGAAGCCACTCTATTGTTCCCACTTCCCTCCTATCCCATTTTCAAAAGATATGACCAAGATTCCTAAGCATATTAAGGGAAGTGGGTTTATTTAGGTTTAAATTGGCTCTATCCTGTTGAACTATGAGGAGAGGTAGATAATGGAAAGTAAGGAACATATGAATAAGGATATGGGCTAACACTTCCCAGGATATGGGCCAGGAATTTTTTTCTGCATTGCATTAACACATAGCTTCCCAGCTCGTTACAACATCACTATGAAGTAAGAGCAGATTTTCATGTCTGGGAGGCTGATCCTATTGATAATCTTTGGCTTTACCTAGGAGATCCTCCCGTAAGAGATCAGTGGTATCTATACCTAGCCCATATAGTTCCTCTCAGGCCCCCATGCTTACACTAAGATAACTATTCCGGACAATAGGAGTCTTTGTGGACTCATTCTCTTCTCTTCTGCTGAAAATGCAGGTTCAAAGTTTATGACTTAAGTTGTTACAAGGCAAAGTTCTGGTTCCTCATAAGTAGAGCCACTTTGGACTGCTCTTTCCCTGGGGCCTATAAGCAGCATAAGGCTGCTGTGGCCTGGATGATATTCCCAACTGAGGACTGAACAAGTAGCCTAAAAAGCTCCTGTGTGGGCACTGGGACAATTTCTGGACTTTACTGGAGAGGATCTTCAAAGTGATAAATATAGGGGATAACCATTGCAGTTTGCCTTCTGCCAAAGGCCCTAGGACCTTTGAACCAGGTCAGGGAAAACAAGTCTTGCACTGAGTCCAAGTCATCCGGCACTTGGAAAACATGCTGAACTATCTTATTTTGTACAGTTAAGAGACACACAAACTATTCCTAACATACAAGTTTCAAAATTTTCTGAAGAGTTAGATTCCTACAAACTAGATTCTAGGTAGATGAAAGCAAGTTAAAAAGATTAGCTGCCCTCCAAAAACCTTCATATCCTCCTTAGAGTACAACTAATTCTAGTCCCCTATGGTTTCTTTCTCATTTGCCAAGCAGCCAGTAGCTAAAACCAGATTCCACGTGGGGGGTTCTGTAGGAAAGGCAGTGGTTCTGAGGAGGAAACCTGTGCTGAGCACGTCCATGTATGTAACAGGCAGACCCTAGACGGGATGGTCAAGTTCATGAAGTCACTAGATAGGGAGGACTTGGGAAAACACAATCTCCCACAAGAAAGTGTCTGTTGCTCCAGCTGCTGGGAGTGTTGTTAAGTGTCACCTCCAAGGGGTTTGCTTCTGCTGCAAGGCCATGCCCTTCCCCTGGCAGCCTATACCCAATTATCGGTGGCAAAGGGCATGCAAAGGCTGGCCATTTCAGGCTGCCATAGGGCACCTCTGACGGACACTACACATGTTGATGCTCCTTGGGGACGGCCACTGTTGTGTCTACACGGCAGTTAACTGCAACCAGTTCCAGTCCTACTCCCTCCCCCATTCTTTTCACAGGGTTCTTCATGTTAAACTCTACGTCAGTATCTAATTCTGAAAAACTGTACCTGTAAAACTCAGCAACAGGGGCCTAGAAGAACATGATCCCACTCTGTCTTGCCTGGATACATACCCATCATCATTACAAAGCCATTCAACTCTAAGCTCTATTTAAGAGATTGGCACAGACCTAACACCCCTAAGATATGTTGTGATTTCAAAAGTCCTCTGGTTACATGCCAATTCTTACAGATATTTGTAGCCCTAGATTCCAGTAATTTAGTTTTCTGCCACGGTTTCCTGCATAATGTCAGAACCTCACCTAAGAACTCTGCGTTTCTTACCTATCCAGCCCAAACATAGAAATGTCTAAAAAGCTAAAATTGTTCTTCTTAGAGTTAGGGAAGAGCACAGCCCACTAAGGGCCACTGATGGTCTGGATAGAATTCAAGAACTGGATCCATATATTCTGTAATGTCAGGGAACATCCCAACACAGAGTAACACTTGGACAGGAAGGCGAGTTATCAAATATCCATGTTCCCATCACGGGAGTGCTCAGAAATTGAAACTCTATACTGCTACATCTTCCAGAATACTTGTAAAAAAATGTAAATGCTTTCTCTGTTCATGTATATTTAACAAAGTCTATAAACTATACTAAACCAAGTTAGAGAACTGGGTTTTATACCTAGTCCCAATCAAACTGAATTACCCGAAGATGTTTAACTGTAACTTGCAGAGGTTGTCACAGACCATTGCTCCAGGGCAGTAAAAATCATACAGAACCATGTAAGAACTGCTCCACTAATACAGAGTGCCCTTTAACTAGTTTTCCCTTTTATAATTTTACAGTTTTTCCAGAAGAGCTGAAAATTCAAAAATTTCTGAAGTCCAGAGATCTTCCTCGAAACCTTAACTCATTTGTAATTTTTTGTTATGACTGTCACAGTTTTTCTACCCAGGAGTCACTAGGCAGGTAGAAAACACACTAAAGAACCTCAGCAAATCCAGCAAATCCATCTGGGCGTGCTGCAAGGGCAGCTGGTGAGGAGCTGCTGTCTTCTCTGCTTTTCCCCCCGAAAGGTCCACACCTCATGTTCACATTGTCTAATTTACAGTGTCTTGGGGCACCTGGGTGGCTCAGTCATTAAGTATCTGCCTTGGGTTCAGGTCATGATCCCAGAATCCCGGAATCGAGCCTCGCGTCGCAGGAAGCCTGCTTCTCCCTCTCTCATTCACCCTCCTTGTGTTCCCTCTCTAGCCATGTTTCTCTCTGTCAAATAAATAAGTAAAATCTTTAAAATAATAAAAATAAAATTCACAGTGCCTTGTCCCTTATCATCCCCATATGAGGAAGAAAATCAGATGACTCCTAGAGGCCTAGAAAAACTCCTATGGTCAGGGAAGCTATGTATGTGATAAAAAATCCTGAAAGACGAACCTAAAGAAGACATACTTAGCCATACAATTACTGCTTTTGGTGACCACTTTTTCTACGCACGAGAGAAAAATGTGCAAGTGTATTTGTAGAAAAGGAACCATGCCGTTCAAGCATAGGTATGTTTGAAAATGGGATATCCTCTACTACTATGACACAGTCCACTCATCTGGGTGTGTGTCACTACAACGTGGCAAGAACTAACTTGCTTCTCTGGAGCACTGCTCTGTCTTAGCCTCTGAGTATGTTTAGGTCCCCTTTCTTTCTGCTTAACAGCATTTGTTTTGCATTATCAGCAGAGATCCCTTTTCCTTTCCACTCATTCTCTTTACCAAAAAGTGCCTTCATCTGGGGCTGTATACCCAAGATTTCCCTTAGCACTAGTCAATCCCTGCTGGTTCCTTCTACGCAGAAGCCATCTCAAAAACAGCCGAAGGTGTCCAAGGAACATAGAGTTCCACTGTGTGATTGCGTGCTGCCATCTCCTGGCCAAAATACTGAATGTCATCCTAGCACGTCTACCCCACAGTTCACCCTTGGCCTTTGTTGCATTCTCCACCTATGCTCCAGCTAGGATAGAAGACCTTGGGAATTCCCACATCTTAAAAGGCATAGATCTTAGAGAACCAGTTAATAATAATGACTCATGGACTCAAATATCATCATTTCTGGACTTCACAAGCACCACACTCACAGAGGAAGAGCAGCTTAAATAAGTCTATCCTGTTTTTTTGTTTGTTTGTTTATTTGCTTTTTTGGTTTTTTTGACCCATCTAGTGAAGTAAGCCAGGTAAAGGTATCTACGGAAAAACTATGCAGGTATTAAATGCAGATCTGCCTTTACACAGAATACCAAAGCTTGATTCTTGCTGCCAGTAAGGGTAAGGTTCATTCCAGAATGACAGCAGGTAGAAAGCAGATTTCTTTTTAAAAAAATCTTCATATAAATGCAGAGTGTACCCTTATTGGGGTGCATGGGCAGATGCGTTCTTGCTTCCTCATCCTTCCTCCTAAAGACAAATTGACAAATTCTAACCAAAGATTCAAGTATCTTCTCCTTAGGATTTGTAACAAAGGCTAAGTCTTTCACCTGACTCACAATACAATTGCTTAGTTTAAAATGTATGTTAAAAATATGGCTTACAGAAGTAACACCAATAATATGCTTCTCTAACCAGTAATATCAGAACTGGCTTGTTAGCAGCTCCCCTGGGGATGTCCAGGTACCCCCCTGCAGTTGAAAGGGCCCAGGCTCCTCAGGCCCCTCCCTCACTACCACAGCCCTGCCTGTCTGTGATCTAGTATTTCCCAGGCATAGAGTTCCCAACTCTGGATACAATTTGACACACTGACCCACAGGGCTGGAAAGGCAGGTACATTATATGTCCCCTGAGTCCAGACATGTTTTTACCAACCTCTCAGATTTTTCCTTAGCCTTGGAATTCTTACCTGTTAAGGAAATGTGGAAGATAAGACTTCAGTTAGCTAACATACAATGAGTCTTAGAAGAGAACATTAGACCTTTGACATAACTTGTCACTACTGATTTCCATCCTATTCTGAAAGACAAGAGCAATGGCAGGTAACTCTCATCACACTTGTTCACAAATTAAGCAGGGTTAGATGTCCGGGTGTACCAACTGGACAAGCTATCCATCTCTACCACCCACCCTGCCCCAAACTGACAGATGTCACTCAGTCCTCATTGCCTAACCTGCACAGGACATGGAATCTGCCATCAAGCCTAGCTAGCACTGATAAGGTCCAGCAATACTCCTGGACCAGCTTATATTTTTCAACTTTTGCCAGTAAATAAATGAGAGTGACAATTTTATTTCAGTAATTTCCTCATTATCAAGTAATAAGGAGCACTTGTCATAATGGCCCAGATACCAAAGGCAGTTACATTCTTAATTCATATGAATAAATTCTTCAGGCATAAAAAATTGCCAGCATCATTAACAGTGGTTTAACAATAAAAGACAGAATTATGTTATAATGGTATCTAAACCCTAGTTCTAATACCAGAGCCTCTCATCTATGCTCTAGGATTGTGAGAGCCTTGAAAATATGCCTTTGGAACTGCCTACTTAGGGAACAATATTTGACTAACAGCTCCAATGGCTGCACTGAAAATCAACTTTAAGTGTAAAGCAAAGGAGAACAGAGGGCCACCTGAGTGGCTCAGTTGGTTAAGCATCTGCCTTTGGCTCAGTCATAACTCCAGAGTCCTAGGATTGGGCCCCACATTGGGCTCTCTCCTCAGTGGGGAGTCTGCTTCTCCCTATCCCCCTGCTTCTCCACCCACTCATGTATGTTCTCCCTCAAATAAAATCTTAACCAAAAAAAAAAAAAAGTAGAATATATACTGATTCTAGGACAGAGGTCAATAGACTGGTGACCTAGTCAGGGTCTAGATGGAAAAAGACTTGAATATTGGACAAGGAGATCTAGGAAAGGGCATAAAGATGCACAACATATGCAGATTTTCATATCTCCTATTACACCTACTACAAAACACCCACCATAGAAGAGGTGTGGAATGGCCAGACAAAATGTCTCTGCCAGGTGAGAGCAGCCAGCCTTCATCAGCCATTAAGCAAATAATTTCAGTAGGCATGGTCACAGACATGGAGGCTACATAGGTACCCACCTACATGGAATGCCACACTCCAGAGACAATCTATAGCTACTGTTGTCTCTGAACTGTTAACAGAGAGGAATGTTGAATATCCACTATAGTACTATTTGTAAAGGAGATCACTTGGTAGCAAGTTGATTGTGTTGACTACATAAAGTCCTTCTTACTTTAGAAAAGCCAGAAATTCAACTTCCCAGGAACAGATACCTAATCTTGGTATGGGTTTGTTCTTCCTGTTTGGAGACTCCTGAACTGTACCACCCTGGGAGTTTCTGCAATTTTCCAGCCACAGGTATGGAATCCCAATCAAAGCACCGAACCAATAGAGCTCTTACAGAAAAGGTGAAGAGTGAACTCCCGATCACGATAGCCTCTGATCTATCCCAAAACACGTAACACTGTAAAAGTGACTAGATTTTCTTTCATCAGCAAGTTTAAAGAGCCTTCAGATAGCATAGAAGAAGCACTAACTCAGAGTCAGCATGCTGTAAGTGTAGGATGCCTCCTTTAATGAGGTAGTCTTTATGTTGAAGAGACATCTATATGGTACTGTATCCTTGGTAAGGGGTCTTCTTAAATCCAAGAATTGGGAGGTAAAAGCTAGAACTATCCCACATTCCATCACTCCCAATGACATATTGAGTCATTTTGTGATGTGACATGATGTGACAACATCATTGTTGTGAGGAAGACAGACTCTGATCAGCAAAAGGAGGTTGGGCTACTTTTATATGGTAGGAGAAAGTAAAAATGTGTGTGAAACTCAAGGGGTCCATTTAACTATCTCTTTAGACTTCCTTCCTTGCTCCATTGAACTCAGCTACATTTAGCCATCCAAGTTTGAAAAGGGAATATTAGGAGGGCTTCAGGCCCTTAAGATGATGGTTTGGGTCACACCACCAGTTAAGTCAAACTTCAGGTGAGGAGTTAGTCAAGGGTGAAGAGAATTCAGAGTGGAGAGTGGAGGAGGGACAAGGATGTCAGTTGTGACCCAAAATCAGCTCCAGCAAGGAGAGCTGTACTTCATTTCACTTACAACCTCTGATCTTTCCCCTTTAGAATAGAGGCCTGTAGAAACCATGGAGTTGCTCTGAGGACTCAAGTAGAGATGTAAGTGTCAGCATCTGGTAACCACTAGAATCCCACACTTTGCATAGGTAGATTATAAACAAAGACTGAGTATAACAGGAATATTGGGACAGTCCCATTCTTAGAAAACTTGGACTCTGGTGAGGGGTGATTTCTGTTACTTGCCCTTGACCTAGCCCAGTCCCTTAATATTGCACCACAGTCAAAGCCACTTCCTACCCAACATTTCATCCTTCTCTTTCCTGTAGCCTGTCAGACTTGCATTATAGTTGATGGCTCTCCCAAGAACCCTCTGGCTCCTTTCTAGATTTTCTTCACAGATCTTCTTCCCACCACAAAAAAAAGTCTTGAGCATAAATCCCATCTTGGCATCTGCCTCTCAAAAGATACAAACCAATAGTGTAAAATTTGGGATCTCAGATAAAAACTTCAGTACCCTAATCCACTTAGATGTAAAAGCAAGCTTATATAAGTCTATAGATACCCCAAGTTTACTTTATTCAGAACCAAGAGAACCATCCAAGGCAGAGGCGGCTAGTACAGATGCTGAATTACCTCAACACTATGGATATTTAACTTTATCCCACACTGATGGGATGCCTGAGATATATGAATACTCTTTTCCAAAAGTTAGTCAAGTTAACTACTTAAGTTTCCACCTAATATATGCTTGGGGCGATTACTTTGAATTCTTCTGTTCTGGTTTTCTTATGTTCTACCATATACCATTTCATTCTAGTATTGCCCCTGATGCACTCATCACTATCCCAGATATATCTATCTACCTCTGACCCCCATTATCATTATACTGCCCTAAGAGGCTGAAAATTGAGCATCCGAAATCTATAGAGCTAGAGGAACCCAGACTGTCTAATGATGCCATGACTTAGATCTGTTCCTTTAGATTCTAGGTTCAGTGGATACAGGCTAATAGATAACAGGGTGACTCTATCCTACCAATACTAGCAAAGAGCTAATGTTATTAACAATGACATCACTCTGCTAATCCTTGCCTTAAGTTTAGTCATTTCTAGATAAAAATTCCAGAAGTGGTAGTAGCTTCCTAAATTGTCTAGACTTCCATCATTCCTAACATACTGCTTTCAAAGCACTGTCTTGTCTTTATCAAAATGGCATATATTCAGGTAAACTTAATGTTAAGCAGGATAGTCATATGGATATAGGATCATTTTATATTGGGCTTGGCAATGCCTTTCCAGTCCCCTTTTGAAGACCCTTTCTTTTTCCCCTTGCCCCATTGTGAATTTAGTCTGAAAAGCCTTTAATACTATGTATTTCTACCACCTAAATCCTCAAATTTATTAAAAAGGCAGTTGCTTTTAATTTTGCAAATGATGAAAGAAACCAGTTTACTTATATCCCCTTCTCTGTAATGTTCCATTCATTCTTTTTTTTCTTTTTCAATTGTGTTATGTTAGTCACCATAAAATACATCATTCATTTTTGATGCAGTATTCCAAATTGGTTCTTAATTGTTGGGGTTTTCTGTCACTTGCAACAACAACAACAAAACCTAACTGTAATTTTCTTAAGGTGAGAATACTTTGAAAATGAATCAAGATATAGTTTTGTCTATGAGTCAGCCTGGTTCAAGAGGCTCAGTTTCACCAAGAACAAGAAAGATTTTCTTCATGCCTCTTCTCTGTTCTTGATAGTGTCACATTCATTCCTCGGGGTTTATATAGGAGCCTTCACAAGACCCCTGCTCCCACTGCCTGGGAAGGCTCTCCCTTTAGGACAGGAACTGCTCTAGCCCTTATCATCTTTCAAGTATTTCTTCTGAAAGATCATCTCAAAAATTAAAATATATCTATCAATATCCCCTTGGCTCTTAGGGGACTGTTAAGTAGGATGACCATCCCTGAGTTAGTCACTGTAGACATTGCTATATAGGTAGGGAAAGGAGATACTTTAATAAGCTAGTCAGTAGACCTAGGACTGAAACTGACTTAGGCTAGGGGGAAACTGGGGAATAGATGATTTCCTAAAAGTCAGGGAAAATTGTGGCTAAGAATGTGGGAAACAACGTTGAGAAAGGATCTGACAAGTCTTTTCTGAAATTCAAGCTCAGGATTATAACTAGCCTTCTGAGCTCACCATCCCTCTTCTCACTGAGGAGTTACACTCTGAAAATCCAATATCTAGCTTTGATATTAATTATTACCCTTTGAGACTTACGTTAGCCTTCCTAATTAAGGGCAAGGGAATAAGAATTTTAGCTACCATTAGGCACTGGTTGGCCGACTCATAAAGATGATTTTACTATTTCTGAAATGGCCTTAATGGAGGTGTTATACTTAAACAACCAGGTCCCTAGACAGCTAAGGAAATTTTGAGTATATTTCAATAGTTACCATGGATGCTCTCCCTCCTCCATACTGTCCCTATCTAAAGACTGATAATTAAAACCTGCAATTCAGCCAGGGCAAAATAGTGATTGCAATGAATTTCCAGTAACTTCCCAATTAGACATCAAGCCACTTGTGCAAATTTACAAAGACTAACTTGGAACCTGCAATACATAGAACTCAAGCCTACAGGCAATTAGTAAAAATATCTCTATTCCAAGTAGAGTTGGGATCAGGAATCTAAGAATTTCCACCCCAAGGGATTTAGAGCTAATAATTTCAGGATTCACACCATGCCTCAAACAAGAGCAGGTTTTCAACATTTTTTGAAATCTCTGAGATATCAAACCAATTCTAGCCTTCTTCTCATGTAGAAATCTGTAGGTCATCGAAAAACTCTTTCCACACCAGACTAAGCAATAGGCCCAGCTCATGTCCCATGACAGACTAAGACAAGTCCCTTTCTTCAAGACACTGGGCATTTCTCTCAAGCAACTTTGAGTCAAAAGCCCCTATTTGGCTACCCAAAACTCATGTATGACTTCACTGAACTCAAAAGCTTAGTACCCACCCTCCTCCTCACATTCTATTGTAGGATGAAGGCTCTCCTGCCTTGAATGCTTCTTTTTCCTCACACATGTTTCTTCTAATGACTTATTACTCACCAAACTCTATCATAGAATTTGCTTCCCCTAGGATCTCTCCCAACACAGTAACTCTCACCAGTTTCCCCCCACTTCCCAAGGATCTGGAGCCCAGTAAGGTCCTTATATATTCCCCAAACTTCCAACCTTAGGTACTTGCCTCTGATAGACCCTTGTGGTCCTAAATTCTCACTCTCATGCTACCTCACACCAAATACCAACCATACCATATACTAAGACCAGTAGCTCACATTTTGGAGTAAAGAAACATCCAGATTATGGAGTAAGGCTAGAACCAATTATAAGAAGACATTAGATCAAAGTTATGGAACTGCAACAACTGTATTTCATGCCCTATCCCATTATCTGTAGAACCATGTCTATACCAGAAGGCCCCCAGAGGTAGAAATAAGGCAAGACTACACTCGTGGGCTGGTAGGAAGTAGTAGCTCAGGCAAAAGTTAAGGGAACTGCAAAACAGATATAGCCATACACAAGGACTCTTCCTCCATTCTCCTACACCACACTAGTACCACGTAATCTCCTCTGAACCCTCTGAGGGTAGAACCTAGTGTTACACTGAGGCCATAGATCTATTATCCACCAGGAATAGGGAAGGAAAACTTCTCCTTGACTACAAGGTAGAGTAATAGACTGTGCCCACACCATTGCATGGTGGTTCTCTAACCTGCTTCAGATAGTCATCTCATCCTAAGTAACACTGTCACAAATTTTATACACCATGTGGATGTGACTTCCAAGTAAGAATGTCTGACATTTCCCACAAAATCTGGTTCTTCCTCTCAGGTTCCCCACTAGAAAAAAAAAAACACTTAGCCCTATCATGTCATAGCAGACTGATCTTCCCATAATAGTTTGATATATAAAATCAAATGATTTTAAAAATAAAATTATTGCCTCATTTTTTTCTTCACATTCCTTGTACACCAAGGTTTAACTTCCTCTAAGGACCAGATCTCAGACTGTTTGGGTTACGGAGATTGAGCAGGTAGTTTTTTGTTTGTTTGTTTGTTCTGTTTTTTGTTTTTTTTGTTTTTTGGGGGGGCAGGTAGTGTTTTAAGTGGTAGAAGAAGAGACTTCTGGCTTTTAGTTCCATATGTGTGGGCTTGAAAGTTGCCATTCCATCCTAACAAGTGAAATACTGAACACACCAAAAAAATAAATACATAACTCCTCCTGGATCAGAAAGAGAAGACATTGGGAAAACTTGTCCCCCTGAATTGAGAGACAGGTGAGTACAGGGAGTCCCACTGCAAAGACTCAAGGGACAACTACATGGGAACCAGCAGAAGGAAGAAAAAAACCTAAACAGTACTTAACAAATTTCTGGAAGTTAAGTGCAGAGAAGTCTGAAATTTAAAAACTTCAGAGGCAATCAGTCATAAGGAGTCCCCACAATATCATGGTATTTGCTTCCAGGAGCTCAGCTAGGTTCCCACAATAAGAATCTGAGAAAAGCCCCCCTCTTGTCTAGCAGTGGGAGAGAAGAACCATTTGAAATATACCAGAGCACTCTTTTTCTTAATAACCCTGAACCTAACCAGTTGGAATATTATCAGAGCCCAACTGACCTGGCAGAGGAATGCCCAAGTTCTGCTCACTTAACCATTTCTCCAACCTAGAAGGGCAGAAAAACAACTTGATAAATGTTTGTAAGTTGTGTTCTAAGGTATAAGTACATACACATAAAAAAGCCCAAGACTTAGTTATATGATCATGGAATACTTCTCCCACAATTTCTCACATTACCAAAAGCCTATTTACAGCAATTGTCTTTACCTCATATATTACATCTGGTGTTCATGAAAAAATAAGGCATTACAAAAGGCAAAATGACAGAAAAAAATAATTTTTATATTACCTCCATTATACTTACCTTGTTTCTCCTACCTATCCCCTGCGTGGTATTTTTCCCACACATGGGCAGAACCAAGATGACATGGATTCCTCATTAAGCACCAATAATACCTGAGAAAAATCTACTTATAAAGACCACTACATGGGTACATTAAGCTTCAAAGTAGAAGAACAAAATTCTATAAAGCATTTCAGCAACAAGACCTAGTCACTCATAACTTCAGCAGCAATGCTAAGCCAGAAGACAGTGTAAAGACTTTACCATCCAGAAAATATGACCCCAATATTTATTGTTAAAAAAGAACTGATTTTCACAAATGAGTCTACAGGATACTGTTAATAAGACTCAGAATACTGCTCCAATAATCCCTTTATTTGGAATCCACTTGAGAACTAATTTTGGAACAACCCAAATGACTGGTGATCTGCCAATATTAAGACTAGTGTCCATGCCAAGAAGCAATGCTAAGATATACAGAGTACAGCAAGAACTGTGTTTAATTTATTGTGAACCTCTCCTCCATAGTGACCTAGATCAGCCTTCAAGTGGCTTCCTCAGAGTGGCTTATCTGGCTATGGGATTCCCTCTGAAAACTTCTCAGCATGGCCCTTGTAGGAATATTAGAACTTTCCAGAAGCTGCTGAATTAGATCTTGTAGTAACAGAGCAAGGGATTTTACAAGTCTACCTTGAGAGAATTTTCTTCTTATGATCAAGATCAAAGGCAAATCTGGAAAAAAAAAAAAGGTCACATTCCTAGCATAGGCATGTAGAAAGATATATATCACATGAAGGAGTAAAGGCAATAAAGCCTTAACACTCACCTATTCTTTGTCCTTTCCTTCCTCTAACCATAAATTATTAATGAACCATGTTGAGGCCATGCCCATATCCTCTCAAGTTCTTGTTTACTAGTTCTCTGTATCTCCTCTGCTCTGGTTCTCATGTGACTTCTGGAATCACCTTCTGCCTCTGTTTCAGAGCATCATCCTTGGATTATGATCTGTTTTGCTTGTACACAAAAAGATTCACAGGTGCCTTAGGATTTACTCATTGTCATCTCCACCAAATAAGGAAAGCTATTAACTAAAGGTTGTCAGATACATGACTTTGAAAACCCAACTCACAATGGAAAGGGCATTACAATCTAATGCTCCCCTGTGGAAAATGGATGGAGAATACAGTACACAGATCACAGATACAGTACCCAGAGATCACAGTCTTCCTTGGCTTACCTATCAACCTCTATCCTGCCTCTCTATCCCTTATTTCTCCTCACATATTTTATTGTAATTACTTCTATGAATCTCTCTGTCTTTTGTGGGGATCTCAAAAAAATGCATTACTTATTTGGCCTCACTTTAAATTCATTACAAGTCTGGCACTTTCAGTATTACAGATCTGCTTCTTGATATAACAGTGTTTGGAATGAAGAGACAAGGGGAGGGGTTTTCTTCTAGTTCCAGGCTTCAAGAAAGCTCTGTATCAGAGGCTGTCAGTGTTCAGGCCATATCTTCTTAAATCACTTTCCCATGTTGTTCAAGAGTCCAAGATGGCAGAGGAGTCAGATACCGTATTTTCATCTGGTCCCAGGAATTCATCTACATAGCTATTAAATCACTCTGAATACCTATAAATTCAATCAAAGACCTAAAAAAATAGCTGCAACTTTACAAATAGAAAAGCAACCACACTCTTTAGAAGATGGTGGAAGGTCAGGTGACCGCATTTTGGGGAGTCCCCTGAAGTGAGCTCAATTCCTGCAAAAAACACTACAGGAACACTGTGAGCACCCATGAAATCAGCCTGAAATGTGATATTTCGCACTTCTGGATCACCATGGGGGACAAGGACCATCGACAAAGAGGTAGAGTCAAGTAAGAGCAATCAGAGGGTTACCCCCAGACACAAGGGGCATGGGGGAGGAAGCCCACAGAGACGAACCATTGGAAGCCAAACCCCCAGCACAAAAGTGCTCTGTGTTCAGGGAACAACAGCAGATTATGATCTGATTTGGGGCGTGGCAGAGCCGGCAGCGCAGAGTCTATCTTTCTGCCGCTGCAGCGGGGAAACGGGGATCCGAAGAGAGAAAGAGTGCCCCCCTGTGCGAGGGAGAGAAAGTGCACCTGGTGTGGTGTGAGGGAACTTGGCGGAACCAGCGGCGCGGAGCCTATTTTTCCGCTGCAATTTTTTTTTCCCCTTTCCTTCACTGCTTTTCTCTCCCACTCTCTCCACCCCATGGGCCAGGCATGGACCCCCCCCCAGGGAAGGCGATTTGGCAGATTTTCATGGGACATGCGGGGCCACGGGATCTCAATCCCTCCTGCCTGGGGGCCACACAGCCTCCCGGGGCACAGACAAGGTCGCGCAACCCAAAATCAGTTGCGGTTTTGAGGTGCGGGAGTGAAATGACAAACGGGGACTTTGGACAGAAATCAAACCAGTGTCTGTGCCTGCCCAGCTGTGACAGGCTGCCAAGCGGGAGGCTGTGCAGGGACTCTCTCTGTGTAGGGGCTCTCTCTGGGAAGGAGGTGTGGGCACAGACATCTTACTATGACCTGACTTCCTCAGCAGCTGAAAATGGCCATAAAAGAACAACCCCCCCCCCCCAGAGAACTGAACCCTGACAACCTGGATACAATAGACTCCAGTCCCTAGCAAGGGGGCAGAGAGACGCATCCCAGGTGGAAGGGACTGAAAACAGCATGGCAGGCCCCGCCCCCAGAAGGCAAGCCAGAAGCACAAGAGGACAACACCCAACTGTAAAACCCCAACATGGGGGGGGGGAAGGCAATTTGTTAAAATCCTGGTACTGGCCCAAAAACTGTACACTTTATTGATACAGTTTTTCACTTTATTTGCTTTTTAAACTTTTTTCTATTTTTACTTTTAAAGTTTCCATTTTAAACTTAAAAATTCATTCTCACGATTTTTGTCCTTTTAATTTTTAACCCACTTTTTATCACAACGTGATACTCAATACAACACTCCATAACAATTTTTTACCTTGAAATTTATTCAAACACATTCCTGTATTTTCTGTTGTTGTTGTTGCCTCTCATTTCCTTGTTTGTTTTATCTGTTTTTCCCTTTCTTCTCTCTTCTTTCCTTTATTTTTTTTTACATATACATATAGTTATAAGCTTCAAGATAATCCTACATCCCTATTCAATACTACCCCTATATACAACCAGTTCTAATCTCCCTATATCTTTAGAAAGTGGGATCCTCCAACAATAATGACAAGACAAATGGGAGGATCTGAAACACTTTCCATGCCCACAAGGAAGGTCTACCCTCACCTTCCCACTCTACTCTGTCAGTGTTTCTGTGTAATTGTCTTTGCTTTTGTATTATATAAATACTGGTCTTGGGGGCAATTCAGGTTGGGCTTCGCTTTTTGATCTCTTCATTTACCCTTGATAGCTCTTTTCTTTACCCTGTAGTAGTTTTGTTCCATATAAATCCTACCACCGGGCCCCACTCTGGCAGAGGTTTCTTTTCTAGCTTCCTTTCTTCCTTTCTCTTTTTTCCTTCTTCTTCCTTTTCAGTGGTGAATTCTGATTGCTCCAAAACCTTCCAGCGATCAATTCACCTGGATAGTGGCTGATATATTTAGCTATACACTCCCTCAACCACTCCTCGCCACAATGACTCGGAGGAGGAACATCCAACAGAAGAAGAACCCTGAGTCTGCAACCCCGGTCACAGAATTACTGGAAATGAACATAAACAATATGACAGAAATGGAATTCAGGGCAGCAATCGTCCAAGCAATGGCTAATTTGGAAAAGAACATTAGTCTCAAAATGGAAGCCATAATAACAGAAGTGAAAAGCTGAGGTTAGAAAGGCTATTAATAAGATGCAATCTAACTTAAATATGCTAACAGCTAGAGTAAGTGAAGCTGAAGATTGTATCAGTGATTTAGAAGACAGATGGATTAAGAAAGAGGAACAAGAGAAGTCTTGGAGCAAACAGCTAAAATCCCATGAAAACAGAATAAGGAAAATAAATGATGCCATGAAATGCTCCAATATCAGAATTATTGGAATCCCCGAAGGAGTTGAGAGAGAGAGAAGCCTAGAAGATATTGTTGAACAAATCATGGGTGAAAATTCCCTGAATATGGGGAATGAAACAAATGTTCATGTCCTAGAGGCAGAAAGGAAACCACCCAAGGTCAATGAGGTCAGAAAAACCTCGAGGCACATAATTGTGAAATTCGTGAATCATAAAGCCAAAGAATATGTCTTAAGGACAGCTAGGGGAAAGCGATCCCTTACCTACAGAGGGAGGACCATCAGAATAATGTCAGACCCTTCCACAGAAACCTGGCAAGCCAGAAAGGGCTGGCAAGGCATAGTCAGGAAATTACATGACAAAAATATGCAACCAAGGATAATGTATCCAGCAAGGTTGACTTTCAGAATGGAAGGAGAAATAAAGAGCTTCCAGGACCGCCAAAGTCTAAAAGATTATGCAATGACCAAGCCAGCACTACAAGAAATACTAAGAGGGGTTCTATAAAATAGAAACGAACCCAAGAGTTACACAGAACAGAAATTTATAGAGGTAATCTATGGAAACATAAACTTCACAGGCAATATGATGTCAATACAAACATAGCTATCAATATTCACTCCCAATGTAAATGGCCTAAATGTTCCAATAAAAAGGCATTGGGTTGCAGACTGGATAAAATGACAGGACCCATCCATATGCTATTTACAAGAGACTCATCTTGAATCGAAAGACACTTCCAGATTGAAAGTGAGGGGATGGAGGACCATCTTTCATGCCAACGGCCCCCAAAAGAAAGCCGGGTTAGCTATTCTCATATCAGACAAATTGGATTTTAATCTAAAGACTTTAAGCAGAGACACAAAAGGACACTACATCGTCCTCAAAGGGCCTATACATCTGTTGCTCTCCACAACACTGGTGTGGGGGAAGGATAACTGGACCAGCCTGTTATCCTCTAGGGGCTGAGTGAGATGATAAGTGTTGACCGCCTAGCCACCACCCTGAAACCGGGAAAGAAACCACACCGAGCTGGGAGTTGAATCAGCCGTGAAGGCGCAGCAATCTCAGCTTTACTGTATCAGAGACACAGTTATATAGAGAGGAAAGGAGGGAGTAAAAGAAGTAGCAGGTGCTGTTAGGAATAATTATACGGCTATCACTAAGGCCTTAGGCAAATTTCAGGCCGGGCTGCTGGGAGGGGCTAAGTTCGCCAGTCTGCACGCAGAAGATTCAGCTAGATCACAAATGTGGAAGTATTCTGGAGAGGCCCAAGAGGCCACACCAGCCAACTTCCACTAATGGCTGCAAACTAGTGGGCACCAGGAGGTCCCAACATACACTAAGAAGATCTAACAATTGTAAATATTTATGCCCCTAACATGGGAGCAGCCAACTACATAAGCCAACTGTTAAGCAAAATAAAGAATCATATTGATACAAATACATTAATTGTAGGAGATTTTAACACACCACTCTCAGCAATGGACAGATCATCTAAACAGAAAATCAACAAAGAAACAAGAGCCTTGAATGACACATTGGACCTGATGGATCTCATAGATATATTCAGAACATTCCACCCTAAAACAGCAGAATACTCATTCTTCTCGAGTGCACATGAAACTTTCTCCAGAATAGACCACATACTAGGTCACAAATCAGGGCTCAGCAGATACCAGAAGATTGAAATTATTCCCTGCATATTCTCTGACCACAATGCCATGAAACTGGAATTCAACCACCATAAAAAGTTCAGGAGAAAATCAAACACTTGGAAGCTAACGACAATCCTGCTCAAGAATCTGTGGATCAACCAGGAAATCAAAGAACTGAAACACTTCATGGAAACCAATGAGAATGAAAATATATCGATCCAAAACCTATGGGATACAGCAAAGGCAGTCCTAATGAGGAAATTCATAGCCATCCAAACTGCACTCAAAAAAAAAATTGAAAAATCCTGAATACACCACCTCTCCTTACACCTTAAAGAACTTGAAAATCAACAAAAAATTAAACCAACCCCTCACACAAGGCAGGAAATAATTAGGATTAGAGCAGAGATGAGTGAATCAGAAACTAGAGATACAGTAGAACACATCAACGAAACTAGAAGCTGGTTCTTTGAAAGAATCAATAAGATTGATAAACCATTGGCCAAACTAATCCAAAAGAAAAGAGATAAGACCCAAATTAACAAAATCATGAATGAAAGGGGAGAGTTCACAACTAACACCAAGGAAATAGAAACAATTATCAGAAATTACTATCAACAATTATATGCCAATAAGTTTAACAACTTAGAAGACATGGACACATTCCTAGAAACTTATAAACTTCCAAGACTGAAATAGGAAGAAATTGACAATTTGAATAGACCTATATCTAGCAATGAGATTGAAGCAGTGATCAAAAACCTCCCCAAAAACAAGAGTCCAGGGGCACTTGGGTGGCTCAGTTGGTTAAGCGACTGCCTTCGGCTCAGGTCATGATCCCAGAGACCCGGGATCAAATCCCACATCAGGCTCCCTGCTCGGCGGGAAGCCTGCTTCTCTCTCTCTCACTCCCCCTGCTTGTGTTCCCTCTCTGGCTGTGTTTCTCTCTGTCAAATAAATAAAAAAATCTTAAAAAAAAAAAAAAAAAAAACAAGAGTCCAGGACCAGACAGATTCCCTGGGGAATTCCACTAAACATTCAAAGAAGCGATAACACCTATTCTCCTGAAGCTCTTTCAAAAAATAGAAACAGAAGGAAAACTTCCAGACTCTTTCTATGAAGCCAG